>JAHHZJ010005937.1:0-29924 GCA_021437245.1 Aegilops speltoides | reverse complement strand
TAGTCGCGGTAGTACCGCTGCAGCCTTCACCAAAACAGCCACAACTTTTGCAAACGGACTGAATTCGATTAAACCAAGTTTGTTGGAAAGCTAGCGACAAGGGCTAACACAATCTTGAAAGAAATACCAATAATAAGCAAATGAGAAAATGCCCAAAAGAAAATGGTGAGAACCCTTCTCGAGAAGACCGTAAAACCTCCAACACCAAAACATCATAGAAGACGATGCAAACCCGCTGATGAACTCAAGCTTGTCATAAAGATGACCATAAGCTCTAAGACTCACAAAGAGAATCAAACAAGAACCAAGAAACATGATGAAAGGATGCAATGGTTTGAGCTCTGATTTAACGATACGATCAAGCTACTCACTTGAGAGCCCCCTTGATAGTACGACTATCGATCCTATAACCCGTCTCCCAACTACCACCATGAGACCGTAAAATAGAAAACCTATCAAGGGCAAACCTTTGCCTTGCACTGAAGGAAATATGCCCTAGAGGCAATAATAAAGTTATTATTTATTTCTTATTTCATGATAAATGTTTATCATTCATGCTAGAATTGTATTAACCGGAAACATGATACATGTGTGAATGCATAGACAAACAATATGTCACTAGTATGCCTCTATTAGACTAGCTTGTTAATCAAAGATGGTTATGTTTCCTAACCATGAACAAAGAGTTGTTATTTGATTAACAAGGTCACATCATTAGTAGAATGATCTGATTGACATGACCCATTCCATTAGCTTAGCACACATCGCTTAGTATGTTGCTATCGCTTTTATCCATGACTTATACATGTTCCTCGTAACTATGAGATTATGCAACTCCTGCCACCGGAGGAACACTTTGGTGCTACCAAACGCCACAACGAATCGGGTGATTATAAAGGAGTACTACAGTGTCTCCAAAGGCGTATGTTGGGTTGGCGATTTCGAGATTAGGTTTTGTCACCCGATTGTCTGAGAGGTATCTCGGCCTCTCGGTAATACACATCACTCAAGCCTTGCAAGCATTACAACTAATGAGTTAGTGTGAGATGATGTATTACGAACGAGTAAAGAGACTTGCCGTAACGAGATTGAACTAGGTATTGATACCGACGATCAATCTCGCAAGTAACATACCGATGACAAAGGAACAACGATGTTGTTATGCGGTCCGACCGATAAAGATCTTCGAGAATATGTAGGAACCAATATGGGCATCCAGGTCCCGCTTATTGGTTATTGACCGAGACGTGTCTCGGTCATGTCTACATTGTTCTCGAACCGTAGGGTCCGCACGCTTAAGGTTTCAATGATGCTTATATTATGAGTTTATGTATTTTGATGTACCAAGAAGTTCGAGTCCCGGATGTGATCACGACATGACGAGGAGTCTCAAATGGTCGAGACATAAAGATTGATATATTGAAGCCTATATTTGAGTTCGAATGGTTCCGTGAAATCGGATTTTACCGAAAACCGGAGGTTACCGAACCCCCGGAGGCTATTGGGCCTTAGTGGGCCTCGAGGGAGAAGAGGAGGGCCGCCAGGCAGGCCGCCGCCTCCCCCCCTAGTCCCAATAGGACAAGGAGGGGGCGCCGCCTCCTCTCTTCCCCCTCCCCCAATCCTACTCCAACTAGGAGGGGGGAGTCCTACTCCCCGGGAGTAGGACTCCTCCGGCCGCCTCCTGGGCCGGCCGCCCCCCTCCTCTCCTTTATATACGGGGCAGGGGGCACCCTAGAACACACAAGTTTGATCTACGGATCGCTTCAGCCGCAGCGCGCCCCCTCCACCATATTCCACCTCGGTCATATCGTCGCTGGCTTAGGCGGCCTCGCGCCGTAGAACATCAAGATCGCCACCACGCCGTCGCGGTCGACGGAACTCTCCTCGACACTCGCTGGATCGGAGTACGAGGACGCCATCGAGCTGTACGTGTGTCAAGAACTCGGGGCGCCGGAGTAACGGCGCCGGATCGGTCGGATCGCGAGGAGAACGTGACGACTACTTCCTCTACGCCAGATCGCTTCCGCCTCGGTCACGAGGGTACGAGACAACACTCTCCTCTCTCGCTATGCATCACCATGATCTTGCGTAGCGAGGAAATTTTTGAAATTACTACGCTCCCCAACAAAGGGCATCCGAGCCTAGGTTTTTTATGGTTTGATGTTTTGCACGAGTAGAACACAAGTGAGTTGTGGGCGATATAAGTCATACTACCTACCAGCATGTCATACTTTGGTTCAGCGGTATTGTGAGATGAAGCGCCCTGACCGACATTACGCCAGACGCTTACGCGAGACTGGTTTCACCGCCACGAGCACTCGCTGCTTAAAGGTGACCGGTGGGTGTCTGCTCTCTCACTTTAGTTGAACTGAAAGGCTACGCCCGTCCTTGAGAAGGTTAAACGAGTCTATTTGACGAAGTATCGCTGTGGTTTTGATGCGAGGTGAGATTGGTTCTTGCTTAAGCCCGTAGCAGCCACGTAAAATTTGCAACAACAAAGTAGAGGACGCCTAACTTGTTTTTGCAGGCATGTTGTGATGTGATATGGTCAAGACGTGATGCTATATTTTATTGTATGAGATGATCATGTTTTGTAACCGGTTATCGGCAATCGGCAGGAGCCATATGGTTGTCGCTTATTGTATGAAATGCAATCGCTCGTAATGCTTTACTTTATCACTAAGCGGTAGCGATAGTCGAGAAGCATAAGATTGGCGAGACGACAACGATGCTACGATGGAGATCAAGGTGTCGCGCCGGTGACGATGGTGATCATGGTGGTGCTGCAGAGATGGAGATCACGAAGCACAAGATGATGATGACCATATCATATCACTTATATTGATTTGCATGTGATGTTTATCTTTATGCATCTTATCTTGCTTTGATCGACGGTAGCATTATAAGATGATCTCTCACTAAATTATCAAGAAGTGTTCTCCCGAGTATGCACCGCTGCCAAAGTTCGTCGTGCCTGCACACCACGTGATGATCGGGTGATAAGCTCTCACGTCCATCTACAACGGTGCAAGCCAGTTTTGCACACGCAGAATACTCAGGTTATACTTGACGAGCCTAGCATATGCAGATATGGCCTCGAACACGGAGACCGAAAGGTCGAGCGTGAATCATATAGTAGATATGATCAACATAAGATGTTCACCATTGAAAACTACTCCATTTCACGTGATGATCGGTTATGGTTTAGTTGATTTGGATCACGGATCACTTAGATGACTAGAGAGATGTCTGTCTAAGTGGGAGTTCTTAAGTAATATGATTAATTGAACTTAAATTTATCATGAACTTAGTACCGATAGTATCTTGCTTGTTTATGTTTGATTGTAGATAGATGGCTCGTGCTGTTGTTCCGCTGAATTTTAATGCTCCTTGAGAAAGCAAAGTTGAAAGATGATGGTAGCAATTACACGGATCGGGTCCAGAATTTGAGGATTATCCTCATTGCTGCATGTAAGAGTTACGCCCGATGCACCGCTAGGTGCCAGTGCGCCGCCGAGCAACACCGATGTTATGAACGCCCGCGCAGAGCAAAGCTGATGACTACTCTATAGTTCAAGTGCCATGCTTTACGGCTTAGAACCGACTTCAACGACGCTTTGAACGCTATGGAGCATATGAGATGTTCCAGAGTTGAAGTTAATATTCCAAATGTAATGCCCGGATTGAGAGATATGAAGTCTCCAATAAGTTCTATAGCTGCAAGATGGAGGAGAATAGTTCTGTTAGTGAGCACATACTGTAATGTCCGGGTACTACAATCACTTGACACAATTGGGAGTTAATCTTCCGGATGATTGTGTCATTGATGTAATTCTTCAATCACCGCCACCAAGCTACAAAGGCTTCGTGATGAACTATAATATGCAAGGGTTAGTAAAGACTATACCGAGCTCTTCGCAATGCTAAAGGCTGGAGGTAGAAATCAAGAAGGAGCATCAAGTGTTGATGGTCAATAAGACCACTAGTTTCAAGAAGAAAGGCAAAGGAAGAAGAAGGAACTTCAAGAAGAACAGCAAGCAAGTTGTCGCTCAGAGAAGAAACCCAAGTCTGGACCTAAGCCTGAAATCGAGTGCTTCTACCGCAAGCGATCGTCACCGAAGCGGAACTGCCCCAAGTATTTGGCGGATAAGAAGGATGGCAAGGTGAACAAAGGTATATGTGATATACATGTTATTGATGTGTACCTTACTAGAGCTCGCAGAGCACTGGTATTTGATAATCGGTTCTGCTAATATTTGCAACTCAAACAGGACTACGGATTGCTTAACACCGCAAAGGACGAGGTGACGATGCGCTGGGAAATGGTTCCAAAGTCGATGTGATCGCGGTCGGCACGCTACCTCTACATCTACCTTCGGATTAGTTTTAGACCTAAATAATTGTTATTTGGTGCTCGCGCTGAGCATGAACATTATATCTGGATCTTGTTTGATGCTAGACGGTTATTCATTTAAATCAGAGAATAATGGTTGTTCTATTTATATGAGTAATATCTTTTATGGTCATGCACCCTTGAAGAGTGGTCTATTTTTGATGAATCTCGATAGTAGTGATACACATATTCATAATGTTGAAACCAAAAGATGCAGAGTTGATAATGATAGTGCAACTTATTTGTGGCAATCGCCGCTTAGGTCATATCGGTGTAAAGCGATGAAGAAACTCCATACCGATGGACTTTTGGAGTCACTTGATTATGAATCACTTGGCACTTGTAACCGTGCCTCATGGGCAAGATGACTAAAACCCCGCTCTCCTAGACTATGGAGAGAGCAACAGATTTGTTGGAAATCATACATATGTATGTATGTGGTCCGATGAATGTTGAGGCTCGTATGATATCGTTATTTTCTCACCTTCACAGATGACTTAAGCAGATATGGGTATATCTACTTAATGAAACATAAGTCCAAACATTTGAAAAGTTCAAAGAATTTCAGAGTGAAGTTGAAAATCATCGTAATAAGAAAATTAAATTTCTACGATCCGATCGTGGAGGTGAATATTTGAGTTACGAGTTTGGTCTACATTTGAAACAATGCGAATAGTTTCGCAACTCACGCCACCCGAACACCACAACGTAATGGTGTGTCCGAACGTCAGAATCGTGACTTTACTAGATATGGTGCGATCTATGATGTCTCTTACAGATTTACCGCTATCGCTTTGGGGTTATGCTCTAGAGACGGCCGATTCACACTCGAATAGAACACCGCAAAACCGCTGAGACGACACCTTATGAACTATGGTTTAGCAAGAAACCAAAGTTGTCGCTTTCTTAAAGTTTGGGGATGCGATGCTTATGTGAAAAGCTTCAACCCGATAAGCTCGAACCCAAATCGGAGAAATGTGTCTTCATAGGATACCCAAAGGAGACAGTTGGGTACACCTTCTATCACAGATCCAAGGCAAGACATTTGTTGTTAAGAATGGATCCTTTCTAGAGAAGGAGTTTCTCTCAAAGAAGTGAGGGAGGAAAGTAGAACTTGATGAGGTAATTGTACCTTCTCCCTTACTTGAAAGTAGTTTGTCGCAGAAACCGGTTTCGAGACATCTACACCAAGTAGTGAGGAAGTTGATGATGTTGATCATGAAACTTCAGATCAAGTTACTACAGTAACCTCGAGATCAACCAGAGTAAGATCCGCACTGAGTGGTACGGTAATCCTGTTCGGAAATCATGCTACTAGATCATGATGAACCTACGAACTATGAAGAAGCGATGGTGAGCCCAGATTCGCAAAATGGCTTGAGGCCATGAAATCTGAGATGGGATCCATGTATGAAAACAAAGTATGGATTTTGGTCGACTTGCCCGAGGGTAGGCAAGCAATAGAAAACAAGTGGATCTTCAAGAAGAAGACCGACGCCGACGGTAATGTTATCGTTTATAAAGCTCGACTTGTCGCAAAGGGTTTTCGATAAGTTCAAGGGATTGACTACGATGAGACCTTCTCACCAGAAGCGATGCTTAAGTCCGTCTCAATCATGTTAGCAATTGCCGATTTTATGATTATGAAATTTGGCAAATGGATGTAAAGACCGCATTCTCGAATGGATTTCTGAAGAAGAGTTGTATATGATGCAACCGTAAGGTTTTATCGATCCAAAGGAGCTAACAAAGTGTGCAAGCTCCAACGATCCATTTATGGACTGCAAGCATCTCGAGTTAGAATAAACGCTTTGATAGTGTGATCAAAGTATTTGGGTTCATATGCACTTTTGGAGAAGCCTCGATTTACAAGAAAGTGAGGGAGCTCAGAGCATTTCCGATATTATATGTAGATGACATATTGCTGATCGGAAATGATATAGAATTTCGGATAGCATAAAGGGATACTTGAATAAGAGTTTTCAATGAAAGACCTCGTGAAGCTGCTACATATTGGGCATTAAGATCTATAGAGATAGATCAAGACGCTTAATTGACTTTCACAAAGCACATACCTTGACAAAATTTTGAAGAAGTTCAAAATGGATCAAGCAAAGAAAGGGTTCTTGCCTCGTGTTACAAGGTGTGAAGTTGAGTAAGACTCAATGCCCCACCACCGCAGAAGATAGAGAGAAATGAAAGATGTTCCCTATGCTTCAGCCATAGGCTCTATCATGTATGCAATGCTGTACCACCTGATGTGTGCCTTGCTATAAGCTTAGCAGGAGGTACCAAAGTAATCCAGAGTGGATCATCGACAGCGGTCAAGAACATCCCGAAATACCGAAAAGGACTAAGGATATGTTTCAGATATGGAGGTGACAAAGAGCTCATCGTAAACGGTTACGCTGATGCAAGTTTTGACACCGATCCCGGACGATTCTAAATCGCAGACCGGATACGATTTACACTAAACGGAGGAGCCGCTGGGCTGGTGCAGTTCTAAACAAAGCGTCAGAAGGGATCTACATGTGAAGCGGAGTACATAGCAGCTTCGAAGCAGCTAATGAAGGAGTCTGGATGAAGGAGTTCATATCCCATCTAGGTGTCATACCTAGTGCATCGGGTCCAATGAAAATCTTCCGTGACAATATCGAGCAATTGCCTTAGCAAAGGAATCCAGATTTCACAAGAGGACCAAGCACATCAAGAGACGCTTCAATTCCATCCGGACTTAGTCCGTGGGAGACATAGAGATTTGCAAGATACATACGGATCTCGAATGTTGCGCATCTGCTGACTAAGCCTCTTCCACGAGCAAAACATGATCAACACCAAGACTCCATGGGTGTTAGAATCATTACTATGTAATCTAGATTATTGACTCTAGTGCAAGTGGGAGATCAAGGAAATATGCCCTAGAGGCAATAATAAAGTTATTATTTATTTCCTTATTTCATGATAAATGTTTATCATTCATGCTAGAATTGTATTAACCGAAACATGATACATGTGTGAATGCATAGACAAACAACATGTCACTAGTATGCCTCTACTAGACTAGCTTGTTAATCAAAGATGGTTATGTTTCCTAACCATGAACAAAGAGTTGTTATTTGATTAACAAGGTCACATCATTAGTAGAATGATCTGATTGACATGACCCATTCCATTAGCTTAGCACACGATCGCTTAGTATGTTGCTACCGCTTATCCATGACTTATACATGTTCCCGTAACTATGAGATTATGCAACTCCTGCCATCGGAGGAACACTTTGGTGCTACCAAACGCCACAACGAATCGGGTGATTATAAAGGAGTACTACAGTGTCTCCAAAGGCGATGTTGGGTTGGCGATTTCGAGATTAGGTTTTGTCACTCCGATTGCTCTGGAGAGGTATCTCGGCCCTCTCGGTAATACACATCACTCAAGCCTTGCAAGCATTACAACTAATGAGTTAGCTGTGAGATGATGTATTACGAACGAGTAAAGAGACTTGCGGTAACGAGATTGAACTAGGTATTGATACCGACGATCGAATCTCGCAAGTAACATACCGATGACAAAGGGAACAACGATGTTGTTATGCGGTCTCGACCGATAAAGATCTTCGAGAATATGTAGGAACCAATATGGGCATCCAGTGTCCCGCTTATTGGTTATTGACCGAGACGTGTCTCGGTCATGTCTACATTGTTCTCGAACCGTAGGGTCCGCACGCTTAAGGTTTCATGGCGACAGTATATTATGAGTTTATGTATTTTGATGTACCAAGAAGTTCGAGTCCCGGATGTGATCACGACATGACGAGGAGTCTCAAATGGTCGAGACATAAAGATTGATATATTGAAGCCTATATTTGAGTTCGAATGGTTCCGTGAAATCGGATTTTACCGAAAACCGGGGTTACCGAACCCTCCCGGAGGCTAATGGGCCTTAGTGGGCCTCGAGGGAGAAGAGGAGGGGTCAGCCAGGAGGGGTCGCGCCTCCCCCTAGTCCGAATAGGACAAGGAGGGGGCGCCGCCTCTTCCTCTTCCCTCCCCCAATCCTACTCCAACTAGGAAGGGGGAGTCCTACTCCTGGGAGTAGGACTCCTCCTAGCCCCTCCTCTAGGCCGGCCGCACCTCCCTCCCTCCTTTATATACGGGGCAGGGGGCACCCTAGAACACACAAGTTTGATCTACGGATCGCTCTCAGCCGCAGCGGTGCCCCTCCACCATATTCCACCTCGGTCATATCGTCGCAAAGCTTAGGCGGCTCCTCGCGCCGTAGAACATCAAGATCGCCACCACGCCGTCAGGTCGACGGAACTCTCCTCGACACTCGCTGGATCGAGTACGAGGACGCCATCGAGCTGTACGTGTCAAGAACTCGGGGCGCCGGAGTAACGGCGCCGGATCGGTCGGATCGCGAGGAGAACGACGACTACTTCCTCTACGCCAGATCGCTTCCGCCTCGGTCTACGAGGGTACGTGAGACAACACTCTCCCTCTCGCTATACATCACCATGATCTTGCGGATTAATATATAGTGGAGTGGTTTTCTTATTCTCCATAACAATCTTAAATTGTGTAAGTATGAAACTAAACTCTTTATTTAATGTATAGAGGAGTACTATTCCGATGAACTAACGATCCACGCCCACGCCATTCCGGGTCGCACTTCCCGCCCTTCACGTGGTACACTACCATCCCTTATGAACAAACTACACATGCGCCAAATTATCGTAAACATGAGAGTGTGTACAAATAAAGAATTTTAATTTCGATTATCGGAAAGGAGAGTATTACAAAGTTTGACTTCAGTCAAATATGCGGAGTAAATAAAAATGGAGGGCTACTACGTCCATCCGGGTTTTTAGTCCACACCATTTTTTAAATCAAAGTTAATAGCTGGATAAATAAAATTACAGGGGAGCTGGAGACAAAGTTGTGAGAAGGCTTAGAAATCAATACAAAACTTATGCTCTTAGTACCAACGCCGATCCTTCTTCGAGGAAACATTTGTTCATAGCCAATTGTGTGATAAAATTGCACCAACGTGAAAGACGATCAGCGCTCCAACACAACCAAGGTGAACTAATGAAGGATATCATCTTTGCGTAATAAGCAAAGAGCACTAATGGAAGTCAACTTTGTTTTTCATTGAAAATCGATCGCTTCACCAAACCGACGCAACCATGAGGCGTTAACCATGAGCATCAACAGGTCATCGCAGTGATGCATCATCCTTTTGGCATCAAGTTTGTGAGGCACCTATGAAGTTCGGCAAATCCTCATTGTGGTCTCTGCTTTCTCAAGAATCAAGCTCGATGAAGGAAGAACCATGTGGCAGAGGACAAGGAGGCGGAATAACAATGGCCATCCAATTTTGTGCTTCCACTAAAATTGAGGAAGACATGCCCTGCATGGAGACACGCATCATTGCTTTCCAAAATATAAAAGGGTTAATGAAAAGTACACCAACAAATGTAAGCATCATAATTAGATCTTGATGGGAACTAAACCAGGATACCCGAGAAAAAGCATTTCTTCATTTAACCAAAGGATAGTACTACCACCATATGGACAATGACCGACAACCACCATGTACTTTTTGTCGAACAACATGTATACCCACCGAGGCATAAATCAGACAACTTTTCGAGTGGCATCTTAGTACTAGTAGATGATGTTGGACCAGCCGACGAACCCTAGCTACTATGCATGGGGAGCCGGGAGTAGTCGTGATAGAAGAAAAACTCCACGCAACACTGGGAGCCGGACCAAGAAGAAGTTATACCGTGGGCGAGATGTCGCTTAGGCGGGCGGGCGGACCGCCCACACGACGGCAGCGAACAAGGGCGCTGGAGGATCTTCGCCCGCCGCCAGCCGACTTCGAGAGGACGGCACATCGGTTCTGCCGCCGACGGCGCATAACGCTGAACGCTGCACCTCTCACCTCCCCGCAATGGACGGGATTCGCCGGACTGCGGACTACCAAAGGAGGAGAGAGACAGATCGACACTGGCTATCTTGTTTTGATATGGAGAGGGTGAGAGAGCGAGACGCGAGAAACTCTATCAAACAAGAGGCTATAATGGAGTAAAAATCTCCATAGCAATGGTTTTAAATAGAATACGCTGCCCCTAAAAATGAAACGAAATCATGGACAATTTTTAAGGGTTCGTTAGGACACATCTAGATGACATAGTTATGTCACATCTAAGTTGATGTCCACTGCTTGTGGTCTATTTTTTGTCCTCGCTTTTTTGTTTCTTGCTACATTATATACTTGTGGGAGCTTTAGATGATATCCTTAAATAACATCTATGTGAATTGGACAAACTGATTTCTAACGCATCAAGAAAGAAAAATCGATCAAAAACACGCCCCGCTTCCAGTCGCGAGAGTCGTCGCCAAGACACACACATAGACATAGACATGCATATCCATGTTTACGAAAATTCCATTTCCATCTCCATCTCCAATCATATTTGTCCAACTGCACATTATTTACGGTTAATTATATACGCAGCAATATTAACATACATCATCTCTTGTTTATGCACGCCCGCATCACGCCACGGGTCGGTCCCACCAACCCAAACCTCTTCATCACTCTGCTTCTGCCTGAACGGCCTTCGATGTATGCCCGCCGAGCGGACGCTGACCTCTCAGTTTATGCATTGGCGGCGCGCTGCCGAGAGCGCCGCCGCCGCTCGTGCACGCCAAGCGCTCGCTCAAAGGTCGCAATAGCCGCAGCAACATGCATGTAAAAGTTTTGGGAGTCCGCAGCCCCCAACTCACAATCTTCCAGTAGTGCTAGTAGTACCCATGGCGTGATCCATCGGCAAGCAGGCGGAAAGTTATCGCATACTCGGTTTGGCGGTGAGTGCATGCCGAGCGATCGTGGGGTCGAGCTGCGGAGGAGGGTGAGACACGTAACACGACAGCGTGATTTAAACGCTGGTTTCGCCGATGGCGCTGATCAAAGTAAACTAAACCTTGGTTTCTCTCCGCTTCAATTTTTTTCTCCGAAAACGGAAACTTTCCACTCCATTTCATTCCTATTCCAACGCGCCTGCTACAACATTCCATCAATATAAAGGAAAACTAACACGATGCTGATGCATCTCAATGATTCAAGGATCATAGCTAATATTTACTTCACAACTAAAGAAAAAGTTATGAGAGCGTACGAAAGAAAAACTTGCTGATGGGCTCACTACGACTTAAACCCTAAACCCTAAACATGATTTAATTCCTGCTAGGTAGAACTCGTCAAGGAAAGACGGTTGCACCTCGGATCATACGATGCTTTTTGTGCGTTCCGAAAATCGACCTGAGCATCCCCGATGGCAAAGATATTGAAGAAGTGTGATTAGAATAATAGTATCGCACTAGTTCATGAGACATAAACTCATCACAAGTAGAAGCCGGTAGAAGTAGAGCAAGATCGACATGGAGATGGAGCTACGGAGCAAGCCGCTCCAAAAGGAAGATGGACTACCGCCGGGTCAGAAGCTAGAAGGGCGGTTCGACGCTGCAGTCAAACCACGCGACCCCATTGATGCACCGATCGGGTTTTCCCCGCCGATGTCGATCAAGGCCCACACAGTAACATTGTTCCTTCCCCAACATGATCAAATCCTGTCGCAGTATGCTTGTGAAGAGAGCACCTAGCAAGCAGGTGCTTGTAGCTTAGGCCTCGCTAGTGTATATATAGTGGTTTTTTCTCTCCATATCAACCATTTTTATATTGCATATGGGTTTCAAGAGTGAAATGATGGTTGCTTCTTCCACTAACTTATCTGCGTGTGATTGACTTCCTTAGTGGCCCCTACACGCATCTCCCTACATGTATGCACAGTCATAATGACACATGGACGCAAAACGCCGCTGACACCCTAATGCATGCATGTCCGAGCACACGACGGAACACACAACAATCACTTAAGTGCTCAACCCACACGCGCATGCACACACATACTACTGTGGGTGAGTTAGTGACCGATAAACACCAAAAATATATATATTGAGTGCATTGAGCGATGATGAAATCCACTGACCGTATTTTTACAAATATACAGTGATAGACAATGTATTTATCTCATTTGAAATTAATCCATATTAATCGGAGAGGAGGCGTATGGACTAGCATTACACTGTGGCTCAGCAGGACAAGGAGAAACTTTGACTAATGCAAGCTCTCCTCGTCAGCGGTGGACGGGCAATGCTTAATTCGTGTCGATTGCTGTACACACACTATACTACTAGTGCTACTATTGTTCGACTTCCGAATTGGCTAACAGCTGCTTAAAGTTTACTAATATAGTCTATAAAGGCACGTACTATACTAGTACTAGGAACCGATGGAGGAGCGCTCCAGACTCTTTATTATAATTTTAAATTGTGATAAAGTAATCTTCAACACATTTGGTTATCTTCGAGGGTTCTCGATGTGATAATGGAAGTTGATTCGCATGGAACACTCACCACAATCGCTTTTTTAATTCTCGCTCATATCATGTTACAAATAGTAGCGCCGTAATATTTCTCTTTTTTTTGTTATTCATGTAAACACGCCAGCAAACTGCATGTGCATCTTTTCATGCAAACCGTGCTGTGCACTTTGAATGTGGCCGAGAGCGGCTTGATGAAACACCTCTTCCTACTTTTTTTAGGTACTCACTTCCTAGTGACCAAGGCTTCTCTACGATCGTCCTAAGAATGCTTATATATGAATAAAGCTCTCCTTATCATTTCGCAAAAGGGATTCGAGCCATATTAACCGGAAAAGGAGGGAGTATGGACTAGCACTACTTTTGGTGTGTCCCGCCAACTCACGTAACGAGGAGAAGCTTGCGTGACAAGGTGAAGCTCGCCACGCCTTTTGACTAATGCAACCTACCTTCGGTGGACATGCATCACCCATTCAAGGTCGATTGTCGAGGCATACACTGTAGTACCCAACATGCGAGTACCATCATTGTTCGACCACGAAGAGGCTAAGAGCGAGCGCAGTAGAAGTACTACTACTACTAGAACCGCATGGTGGAGTTGCTTATACTTTATTTCTTTTTATCTCCGAGCAAGTACACGCTATTCGGAGAACGGAAAACGGCAGCCCAACATGTAATGAATGATATTCTTCTTCAATAAGCTTTGATGTCTTGTTTAGTGTTGCCATCAATTACCAAAAGGGGAGATTGAAAGCACATTTGCTCCCCGGTGGTTTTGGTAATTAATGACAACATACTTTGTGGTTGGACTAATGCTTTTATCAAGTATGTTTCAGAAATTCAATCACATTGGCATGGCAAAAGGACTAAAGAAGGGACCCCCAAAATGCTAAGGCAAGCATTGGCAAAAAGCTCAAGACTCCATTTTGGTTTAGTGATCCAAGATCACATTGAGTCCATAGGAAAAGCCAATACTATTAAAAGGGGATGAGGTTATGATGATGATCTCGTCTCAAGTGCTTAGTGATACATCTCCTAAACTATCAGCAACTTTCACCGCCATACACTCATAAGTAGTCTCGGTCCCACCGATATTCCAAACTCACCACACCGAGATGAACCACCTCACCATAAGCCAAACCCTAGTAAATTCGGATTTTCCGATTCTAACTCGGCCTCACCGAACATGTGTCGCTAAGCTTCAGAATCTTCACATCAAATCGTGTCACCGAGATGATGAAGTCGGTCCCACCGAACCGGCATGCTCTTATCAGCACGACCTCGACTAACCGAGATTGTATATTCGGTCCCACCGAAAATCCCAACGCTCACATTATTTGAACTATCGGTCTCACCGAGTCAGTTCACTTCGTCCCACCGAGATTGCTCTAATGTGTGTAACGGTTGATTTTGTGTGGAGGCTATTTATACCCTCCACCCCTCTTCATTCGTGGAGAGAGCCATCGAAAGAACTACCACTCCACCTTACATCGAGAAGAGAACTACTCACCCTTGTGTTGAGATCAAGTCGCTTCCACTCCCACCATATGAAGTTTGATCTCTAGCCTTCCTAGTTGCTTTCCACTCAATCCTTTCTTCCACCACAGCCAAATCAAAGGAGAGTTGAGTGTTGGGGAGATTATCATTCAAGCACAAGAGCAAGGAGTTCATTATCATCTACAACATCTATTACCTTTTGAGGGGTGGTGCCCCTAGATTGGTTAGGTGTCGCTTGGGAGCCTCGCCGAGATGTGGAGTTGAACCAAGAAGTTTGTAAGGCAAGAGATCGTTACTACAAGATCTACCCTCAGTAAGGCTAGCCGTGGGCGAGGCTATGATGGAATAGACAAGGTTGCTTCTTCGTGGACCCTTCGTGGGTGGAGCCTCTGTGACTCTCGCAGTTGCATCTCCGTGGGTTGAAGTTCCATCAACGTGAAGTACGATAGCACCACCTATTTGAACCACGAGAAAAATCACCGCTCCAAATTGCGCTTGATTTTCTACTTCTTTACTACTTGTGCATTTATTTTCCGCTGCCCATACTCTAGAATTGCATGTGTAGTGTGCTACTTGACTTGTGTGTTATGTAAAATCTCGCCAAAATCGTTTTTTATCAAAAGATGAATTTTATCTTGTCGTATAGTCTAATCACCCCCTCTAGACACTCTCACCTTCTTCGATCCTCGAGGTGCGCCGAATCGAACCCAGACCTACACGTCACAAATAAGACTGCATAACCAGACGATAACTTCTGCGCCCTTCTTATTATTTCTTACAGATTTTCTTTTCTTTTTTCTTTCTTTCGCTTTTTTCTATTTCTTTTGTTTTAATTTTTATCTTAAATGCGTGATTGTAAACCGATGAAATTTCTTCACAATCAACGACATTTTTTCAAAAATTCATGAACTGTTTATTTATTTTTGTGAACTTTCCTAAAAAAATTCAAGAATTTCTTTTTCAAATTTGATGAACTTTAAAAAAAATTCATGAACTTTTTTCAATGTTGATGAACTATTTTCAAGTTTTGTGAACCTGTCTAGAAAATTGATGAACTTTTTTCAATTTTGAGGAACTTTTTTTAAATTTGATGAACTTTACAAAACCAATGAACTTTTTGTTTGAAAATTGATGAACTTTTTTTCAAGTTTGTGGACTTTTCTTGAAAATTGATGAACTAATTTTGAAAACCCATGAACTTTTTCAAATTTTCGATGAACTTTTTGTTTGAAAATTGATGAACTTTTTTTCAAGTTTATGAACTTTTCTTGAAAATTGATGAACTAATTTTGAAAATCGATTTAACTTTTTCAAATTTTCGGCGAACTTTTTGTTTGAAAATTGATGAACTTTTTTTCAAGTTTGTGAACTTTTTTCTGAAAACTGATGAACTTTGTTCGAAATCTATGAACCATTTCAAATTCATGATTTTTTCGTTAAATAATTCAAAATATTAATTGGTACAGTTTTTGCAATAAAATAGCGACACAACTTTGTTATTATATAATTTGGCGCTGTTATCTATCACTGGTATCAAGTAGTTCGAGTGGTAGCGAACTCCTACGCTTAGTGGAACCGCACGAGTTCAAAACCCGTCAATAATAGCATTTATTTATTTTTTTGATTTTTAAACGCTATGATTTTTCGATTTTGTACACGCTTGTTGGGCCGCCCACCAGGTAGTAGGCGCCAGGAGGACTTTGGCGCCTGTGGTGCCCAGGAGGGGAGCTTTATACGGCGCTGCAGCGCCTGTTCAAGGCCCCCATGCTGGCGGCCGGCCGGCTGCACTAACAAGCAGCAGCAGCAAAAAATCCTAGGAAAAATGTTTGTTGTGTTGGGATTCAACTCGCAATACCGATCCTCAAGACGTCGCTAACCACTACGGCAACCTCATAAACTTACAAGTGGTACTCATGTGATGTTTAAGTACAATTACAACCGCTGGTCCAAAATCTAGAAGTTCCTGATTAAAAAAGTTCACGAAATTGTTTCAAAAAGTACTTGTTCAGATATTAAAAAAAGCTCACAGAAATTGAAAAAGTTCACTAGTTCAAGAAAAGTTTATAAATTTGAAAAGGTCCACTAATTTCAGAAAAGTTAACGAATTTAAAAAGTTCACGAGTTTGAAAAAGTTTACGGATCAAAAAGTTTACAAAATTCAATATAGTTCAAGAAATTTGAAAGTTCATCGATTTTCATAAAAGTCCATGAGTTTGAAAAAGTTCACAGATCGAAAAAGTTCACAAATTCAATATAGTTCAAGAAAATTGAAAAAAAGTTCATCAATTTTCATAAAAGTTCACGAATTTTGAAAAAGTTCATTGCTTTAGATAAAAAGTTCATCAGATTTTGAAAAGAGTTCATTGATTTTGATAAAAGTTCATTGAATTAGAAAAGAGTTCATCGAATTTGAAAATAATTTCAATGATTTTGAAAAATTAATTGAAAAGAAATGTTCCTATAAATCTGCTGAATATTTCTCACATTATTTAAAAAAATAAAAAGCAAAAAAGAAAAGAAAATGACAGAAAAGAACCAAAAAGGAAGAGGAAAGAACAAACAAGAAAGAATATCTACGATTTTATTGAGGATAAGATGGTCGGTTCGTTGTGTATTCGATGGAACCACAGTCATGAACAACTTATGATCACTTAAAAAAGATACATCCGTGATATTTAGATACACTATTTTTTTTTTCTCGTCATACATATGACACTTCTATGATGATAATTGTGACGAACCCGATCATCAGAGATGGGCCTTACTTATGACAAAAAATCATGATGAAATGGGCTTGCCTTCGGGCTGAGACGAGCTGCATGACATTTTAATGCCCATGACGGAAAAAATCGTGGTTTTGTGAGGAAAATTTCTGGGAGTTGCTTGCACGCTGGAGAGCGCGCGCTTTCTTCTCAGATAGGTACACGCTAGTGCAGGTATTGGCTCTAATCTGCCGAGCGAGGCGCTTTTCTAATCAACTCAGCGCTAATCGCAGTTACGCTACATCAACCCGAAGCGACGATGGTCGTTAATCAACCCGGCGGACATTCTTTGCTACCGCCGCTAATCGGTTTATCACGCCGCCTCGATGAACAGCGAGCGCAGCGGGGGTTGATGAATAGTGAGCGGTGCGCGCCGGGTGAACAGGAACCTGTGGTGGAGGGTCGGATGAACAGAGACGGAGGGGTCGTGGTGGATGGTGAACAGACCCGTGTGGAGGGCCGATGAATAGTAGACAAGTGGAGGGGCGCCGTGAGGGGTGGTTGAACAAGAGTCGTGGAGAAAAGGGTGGGAGGCCGGATGAATAGGGAGCTGGAGGTGGGAGGAGGTCGACGGAACGTGAGGCCGGAGGAGGTCGACGGAGATGAACAGATTCCTCGAGTCCTGCTATGTACGCCACATGCCTCTCTGCTTTCACCGTAGAAGCGCCCAACACAAGTCTTTTTGGTCTGCTGGCGGCACGCCACACTCTCCCGATCAACAGACTCCTGCTGACCGTAGGAGGTCCGCTTTTTCGGCTGGCAGACGACACCCTCTCCGATCAACAGACTCTGCTTTGACCGTAGGAGGTCCGCTTCTCCGCTTTTGCGGCACGCCAGCCTCTCCCGACAATAACAGACCTCGCTCACCATAGGAGGTCCGCTTTCCGCTTGCAGACGCCGCACTTCTCCCGGCGAATAGGATCCTGCTTCAAACGGGCCGATCAATACAAGGTTTCTCCTCTGCGGCGGTATGCCAGCCTCATTTCATCGCCAGGCCGCCCAAGCCTCCCTGGCGAACACGACCACGATTCCATTTCGACCCAGCCTGTTTCCTACGCCTGCCGCTTTCTCCCGGCGAACACGACGACCTGGCCGCTTCCCCATGAACATCGGCGACTACCGCTTCGTTCACCCAGCCAAAATGTGACATGCGCGTAGGCATTCGAGACCCCGCCCGTATGTACGCATGACCATATTTTCTTTCTGCACCCTCGCTGGATGTATCGTGACGGTACATGCTATGCGCGCTTCTACTACGACATCGCGCACCTCTACATCCACCAAAGATATATGTATGCATACGCCTAAACCGAATGACAATGCTACATACGCCGACCTGTGGGTCCCGACCGCCGCGCCTTGTGTGAAATGTGCTGGTGGGTCCGAGCAATGCCGGGGCTTAATCGCTGGCCGACGCACTTCATGCGTATAAGATGTAGCTGGTGGGTCCCAAAGAATGGGGGCGAATCATTTTTGCCCCGACGCACTTCCTTGCGTATAAGATGTAGCTGTGGGTCCCAGCAATGTGGGCTTAACTGTTGCCCGGACGCACTTCCTTATGCGAAGGTGTAGCTGTGGGTCCCAACAATGTGGGGAAACATTTTTCGCTAAATAGGCTCGTCCGGTGGGTCCCCGTCAAGTGGAGGAATAATTATTTTGGCGCAGAATAAGGAGGCACTTCTTGTCAGGGCTATGGACCCAAATTGCCGCCTCCACACGACAAACCATCCGGCGGAAGCCGCTCGACCACGCCACCACGCCAAGGCCGAGAGCACCAGGGCGGTGGACGACGGCGAGGCCTAGGAAGGGACGACGCTGGAGCCTGAAGACGCGAACGCGTTGATGCTCACGACAGAGGAGTAATGAGGGTTCACCGGTTCGTCATGCGCGAGCTGCTGCTGCTGCAGAATAAGGTGTGGTGAGAGAGGGATGGCTCACAGCGGGAGTTGTAGGCAGAGGCTCGCAGATCACAGCCGCCCGGAGGGAGCACGAGGCACCCACCGGCGCTGGTTTGGGCGGCCGGAGCAAGAAGACCAGAGGTTGAAGAAGCACTATGGTCATGGATGGACATCGACGGTCACCGAGCTAGAATTGTTTATATGACTAAGCGACAAAGCCCTTCGTCCCCATCAACTTAGTAGGCCCATTGTCAGCCTCCCACAAGGTGGGTCCCAGCCTAGCAGGGGTATTCATTTTTGTGTGTATAAGGAGGCACTTCCGTGGGTCCGAAATACAGCAGGGGAACGCTTTTCAGAAATACTGGGTCTGGCCGGGTGGTCCCAGTCAGGCAAACATTTTTTCACGAATATCGTGGCCCGTCCGTGGGTCCCCGCTGTCGTGGAGGAATGATTCTTTTTCGCATAATAAGGAGGCACTCTCCTGCGGATGTCGACCCAAATTGCCGCCCTCTTCACGCATGATTCTTCCCATAGAATTCGTCATCGACTACATCGACCACGCCGAGAGCACCACGGCGCAGGCCGAGAAGGGGACTACGGAGTCGAAAGACGGCAAGGATGCCCACGGAGAGGAGTACGAGGGTTCATCGTTCATGCGCCGCCGTCACGCAGTAATAACAGGGGGTGGGTGGTGGAGGGAGGATGGCCGGCCAGCGTGGGAGTAGTATGGAGGCGGTGAGGCCTCCGGCAAAGACAGCCGCCACGGAGGCAGGAGCAGGAAGCACGACCGGGCGCCAGCGAAGCGGCCGAGCAAGAAGACCAAAGGTTGAAGAAGCACTACGGCCGTTGGATGGACATCGACACACCGAGCTAGAATCGTTCATATCGACTAAGTTGACAAAGCCCACTCGTCCCCGCTAACTTAGTAGGCCCACAGCCCACAAGTCAGCTTCCCACTGGTGAGTCCCACCTAGTGGGGAGTATTCATTTTGTGCGTAATAAAGAGGCACTCGGTGGGTCCGAGCCGATACAATGGGGAACGCCATGAAATACGGGTGGCCTGTCCGGCAGTACCAGAGTGGGAAACATTTTTTCACGAAATAAGGTGCCTCGTCTCCGGGTCCCCGCCGCTGTGGAGGAATAATTATTTTATGCAGAATAAGGAGGCACTTCCTGCCGGGCCAACCCAATCACGCCTCCACGCACAAAGATTTTCCGATGGAAGTCGGTCGCCGACCACGCCACCACGCCGACCGAGAGCACCATTGTATGGACGACGACGACGCTTAGAAGGGGACGACGCTGAGCCGGGAAGATGCAGGAAGCCCGTGGAGAGGAGTACGAGGGTTCACCGTCATGGTGTGAGGCTGCCGCCGCAGTATAACACGGGGTGGGTGAGGAGGATGGCCTCGCCGCCGTGGGAGTAGAGGAAGGTGAGGCCTCCAAGACAAATGGCCATCGAGGCAGTGGAAGTATACGACCGGGCTGCTTTTGGCGGCCGGACCAAGAAGACCAGAGGTTGAAGAAGCACTACGCCGTTGGATGGACATTGTACGGTCACCGGTTAGAATCGCTTATATGACTAAGTTGACAAAGCCCTTGGTACGCCCAACTTAGTAGGCCCATGTGTCAAACGGTAAAGTGCCTAGATGTCGGGGAGGAATCATTTTTGGGTGGTCAAGCAGAATACCGAGATTGAAGAAGAACACGACATCCGTTGGATAGACATCCAACGCCACCGCCGCTAGAACCGTAGTGTCGATTATAATAAATTGACAAAGCCTTGATACGCTGGCCAACTTATTTTTTAGGGACGATCACTTAGTAGGCCCACAAGTGTGTGGCGTAGAACTTATAGCCCATTTGCCTTTTGTAAGAATGTACAGCCCATTTTTGAATTCTAATGGAATTTACAACAGCCCATTTACAGCTTGTTAAAAGTAACCCATTTTCTAGCTAGGACAATGATTAATAATTTCAACCAACCGTCAAGACACAATTCAATAAAACTTCCCACATTTTGATGGGATCCAAATATTTTATCCCGAAATTTCTATTCAGATTAAATATAAATTTGTATGACGAAAAATCCAACGTAAACATTGCCAAGCAACAATGAAAATTTAAGATTTTCAAAATCCATAAATAATATTTTATAAACTAATTTCATGTTTGGTGCATTTTTATAGTTATTGCCCAGCTTATAATTACATCCCATTTATTATTTTTAAAGCCCATTTCTCGTTTTTAATGCATCCAACCTAGGAAAGATTTGCAGCACAATGGGAATAACAAGTTTACCTTGCCTCGGTATTCCTCAAAGACGAGTGGCAGCTAGCCATTTTCATCTTGGAAAAGTAGTATCTCTGGCTAGATATCCGTTCGGGCTAGACGGGCCACAACCCGCCCAAGCACACCGCCTCCTCCGAACAACAATGAAATCATCGCCAAGAAAAAATGCGAAGTTTCACGCCAAAAACACAACATCGCCGAGCCGCTTGGTCCCACTGTCGGCCGCGACCTTGTGAAATTCTCTCATTTATATTGACTACATAGGTTGACAATGGTGTGGGACCGTGATGTCGAAACCAGGAGAAAGAAAAGAAAATATAGTTGTACATAATAAGGAGGCACTTATGACGTATGGCTATGGCCCTAGTGGGTCCCTAGTGTCATCCAAAAAATAAAGTCATCTCCTTAATCCTCATGTTCGCTGGATTATGTTAATGCTCGGCGCCACGGCGAAAGCAACAACTCAAAGGACAATGGAGAGGGCCTCAGGGCCCCACGGAGGTCTCGATAAAAGACCACGCTCATTCAGAAGCCAGATCATCTGGACACCTATGAGCACCTTCGAAACCGAGACGGCATGAACGGTAAGGCCGCTTGGGAGCTCGTTTATTTCAAACCAGACATACAAGTGTAATTTATCATCATCGAAGACCCGAGGTCTGTAAGTAAACCGGGTTACGATGTAATTTGAGAGACCAATGTATATTTTACGAGCATTGCTATATGGACGATATTACAGATTTATACATGCACGACGGCATATCATGCCATCCATGGGCAAGGTCAAAAGAGCTAACGCTGGATTAGCAATCGCCTCGAGTGTCGCTCATCGCTTATCGTGTGTGAAGTACTTGATATTTTACTAGTCAAATCGACCAACCAAGCGCATTCGCCGAGACCATCCTGGCTAATTTACAAGTAGTTTTACAAGCGGTTTTAGTTGAAAACACGATCCAATCATGACCTAATATCATGAGTTGGTCGGAAGATCATATGTTTCACGCCTAACCTACCCGATATGTCGATAGGCTATGAATGTCGATCGGCGAACTTTACGCACGAAACAAAGAAGAGGATGATCTTCTTAACAAGCAAATCACCGCATTAGATCGACATGCAAAACAATACGAAGCATCATCATTCTCAGAGGCACGGTGAACAGCCTGTGATGCCGCATGCCACAACATTCCAAGCTCAACTTTGCAATCAAACACAAGGCCCGGCATTACATAGACAATATTTAACAAACTCTAACACAGAATATCTCAGCAGAGTAACTATTTACTTCTAAATTGAACACAAGAATAGGAAAACACTCGACGCTTCACAAAGAAGGGCGCCCCACTCAAAATATCAAATGCATGTCTTCTGCTAACATCAATGAGCAAATTTTGACAAGGTTTTCCAATTCCAATATATTAAACTAACGCTCTTGCTAACATCAATGAGCAAATTTTGACAAGGTTTTCAATTCCAATATATTAAACTAACGCCTTCTTGCTAACATCAATGATTAAACTTTGACAAGATTTTCCCATTCAAAATATGTAATGCCTATGATCGTCCCATCTTAGCTTCTTGTACTTGTTTGGGCACTTTTTGCCCAGGCACTCCACGTGTTGTTAAATTGCCAATGGTCTCGCAGACTAGTCATGTCACCGGTGTCTAATAATATCAGAAAGCTTCTCGGTCATTCCTTCCGAATGTACCGCATCCAAAGGATCGCTCTTTCCGCAGTGAACGACCAATCGACCCAAGAAGCAAGCAGTTTGCTTGGACACATTGGCTCCTTTGTGCAGTTCAACTAAAATCAAGTCGGAATAAAACCGAGCTTTAATTTTGATATCCCTAAGCAACAATAGGTATAAGGGAAACAATTACCGAGAAATAACGATTGATGACTTGTCTTAATGGGAAACAAAGCAGAGAGAGCATTCTCCTCCTCACAGATTCATTCATATCGAGACATTATCTTAACAATGCCTTGGTTCAACATGTATAAAGAATCATAAAGCGTAAAAAGTACCATTCCTAAAACAATGCAACTCGATTCATTTTTAAAGAGACATTATCTTAACAATACCTTGGTTAAACATGTAGAAAGAACTACAAAGGTGATAGTACCATTCCTAACAAGTGTTGCAGTTTGAACTAAGATTCAGAGTTAATTAATTTTGAGAGTGGCATTGCTTAATTTTACCAAAGGGCATTAGATTAACTAAAAGCATAAATAGCTCCAGGAGAGTGGGCTAACAACAATATGTGCTTCCATCTACTTATAAGGGGTGATGCAGAGTTTGTTGTAACAAAGCAACAAGCATCATGTCCGGGTTGGTCCCATTTTGTTCACTACTTAATGGGAAAAGACAACAATACAATAGATTCAATTCAACATTTATTTAAAATAGTACCAATACAAGTAGCACAACATCTCAAAGCACATCGCACAATCATGTGGATGAAGGCCCCATCGACCTTTCATGAGAACAACAGATAAAATACAAATCTGCTAACATGAATAGGAAATCCAATCTCATTTTGTGCAAATAGCTTGAAATCAAAGCAGCCATGAAGCGAAGCAAAATGTCGTAATAGCAACAAGTTGAATAGATATCATGGTAGAGACCAAGATTTGAAACAACTCGACAGAACACCGAAACAAATTCGATCTCCTTTTGTGCGCCCACCAAAATTAAGCAAAGTCACCGGTGACATTCAAGTTGAATCAAGACAAAACACTCTTAAAACATAAGTGTTTTGAGTAGCTAAACAAATGTCGAATAGCAACAAGTTGAATCGACACCCTGCTTTAACAGAGGCAAAAAAGGAAACAATTACTTGCCGATAAAGGAGGATGAAACAAACGTGATGAAAAGAAGCATCTAACTTATCTTGGATGGAAAACAAAGTAGGATAGTAGCATTTCTAAAATGGTAGCATTGATTCATATTAACAAAGACACTCTCTTGAAACAACATTCATAAAAATGTAATTTACTTTTTACAAGGGCATTGCTTCAATTTTCCGTGGAATTTTAGATTAACAACAAAGAAAATAGTCAGAGGGACATGCTAGCACCATGTGCGCCCACACGATAAATGGGTGATGCGAGTATGTAGCCAAGCAGCATATCTGTGTTGGTCCCATATTTGTTCTCTTTGAACTTTTTTCCTATGTGAGGGCAGCAATCTAGTCCCGCACAAACTACCCGACCCCGCTTTTTCCCTTTCAACAAAGAGATCGGTTCTTATAGATGTGTACCGGGTTACCCCCTTTTCCCTTTTCGACCAACAAAGCGGCCGGATAGCTACCTATACTACTTTTCCTCCCTCCTTTCCTCATTGAACCCACGCCCAGATTCATGCTCCACCACACCGCACCTTTTCCTCTTGAACCAAGACCTAGATTCGACTACACACAGATCAAAGATCCACATGCAGCCTAGAGCAACGACGGTTTCAAAGAAACTTATACCTTAGGGTCACGGATGTGGCAAGGCGGCGCTGGGAGGCCGGAGCTGCCCACACCACGCATTTACAGTGAGGAAGAAGGGTCGGTCCTCAAGCAAGTGCCGAGTGAAAGAGAACAGCCGCACCACAAGGGATCGCTTCCTCGCCAAGGCTATAGAGTTAACATCTGCACCTCCTCCCCCCTCCCACGGATACGGACGCCTCCTTCACTAGCTGTGAGGAGAGAGACAAAAGGCCAACACAGTCTTGTTTAGATCTCGTGAAGAGAGGGTGAGAGACGTGAATATAGCAAACCCTAGCAATGAACACCGAGCTCCAGCTGTAACATATATGTATTACGAAGCGTGCAGAGAGTGCAAACCCCTAGCTAACAAGCGCCGAGGTTCCGCTATATATATATCTACTAATGTAGTACTGGACTGTCTTGCCTTCACTCCATCTCGCTTTGGTGATGACGGTGAGCCAGCCACATTTTGGGCCCAATTGCCATAAACCCAAAGGCAAGTGGTGCACAAAGTCAATGAAGCTGCATCCATATAGTACTCTCGTATAACGATTAATATATAGTGGAGTGGTTTTCTTATTCTCCATAACAATCTTAAATTGTGTAAGTATGAAACTAAACTCTTTATTTAATGTATAGAGGAGTACTATTCCGATGAACTAACGATCCACGCCCACGCCATTCCGGGTCGCACTTCCCGCCCTTCACGTGGTACACTACCATCCCTTATGAACAAACTACACATGCGCCAAATTATCGTAAACATGAGAGTGTGTACAAATAAAGAATTTTAATTTCGATTATCGGAAAGGAGAGTATTACAAAGTTTGACTTCAGTCAAATATGCGGAGTAAATAAAAATGGAGGGCTACTACGTCCATCCGGGTTTTTAGTCCACACCATTTTTTAAATCAAAGTTAATAGCTGGATAAATAAAATTACAGGGGAGCTGGAGACAAAGTTGTGAGAAGGCTTAGAAATCAATACAAAACTTATGCTCTTAGTACCAACGTCGATCCTTCTTCGAGGAAACATTTGTTCATAGCCAATTGTGTGATAAAATTGCACCAACGTGAAAGACGATCAGCGCTCCAACACAACCAAGGTGAACTAATGAAGGATATCATCTTTGCGTAATAAGCAAAGAGCACTAATGGAAGTCAACTTTGTTTTTCATTGAAAATCGATCGCTTCACCAAACCGACGCAACCATGAGGCGTTAACCATGAGCATCAACAGGTCATCGCAGTGATGCATCATCCTTTTGGCATCAAGTTTGTGAGGCACCTATGAAGTTCGGCAAATCCTCATTGTGGTCTCTGCTTTCTCAAGAATCAAGCTCGATGAAGGAAGAACCATGTGGCAGAGGACAAGGAGGCGGAATAACAATGGCCATCCAATTTTGTGCTTCCACTAAAATTGAGGAAGACATGCCCTGCATGGAGACACGCATCATTGCTTTCCAAAATATAAAAGGGTTAATGAAAAGTACACCAACAAATGTAAGCATCATAATTAGATCTTGATGGGAACTAAACCAGGATACCCGAGAAAAAGCATTTCTTCATTTAACCAAAGGATAGTACTACCACCATATGGACAATGACCGACAACCACCATGTACTTTTTGTCGAACAACATGTATACCCACCGAGGCATAAATCAGACAACTTTTCGAGTGGCATCTTAGTACTAGTAGATGATGTTGGACCAGCCGACGAACCCTAGCTACTATGCATGGGGAGCCGGGAGTAGTCGTGATAGAAGAAAAACTCCACGCAACACTGGGAGCCGGACCAAGAAGAAGTTATACCGTGGGCGAGATGTCGCTTAGGCGGGCGGGCGGACCGCCCACACGACGGCAGCGAACAAGGGCGCTGGAGGATCTTCGCCCGCCGCCAGCCGACTTCGAGAGGACGGCACATCGGTTCTGCCGCCGACGGCGCATAACGCTGAACGCTGCACCTCTCACCTCCCCGCAATGGACGGGATTCGCCGGACTGCGGACTACCAAAGGAGGAGAGAGACAGATCGACACTGGCTATCTTGTTTTGATA
Organism: Aegilops speltoides; assembly: GCA_021437245.1. Lineage (NCBI taxonomy): Eukaryota > Viridiplantae > Streptophyta > Magnoliopsida > Poales > Poaceae > Aegilops > Aegilops speltoides. The sequence goes on along the minus strand of JAHHZJ010005937.1, from coordinate 3,105 downwards.
TGGAGAGGGTGAGAGAGCGAGACGCGAGAAACTCTATCAAACAAGAGGCTATAATGGAGTAAAAATCTCCATAGCAATGGTTTTAAATAGAATACGCTGCCCCTAAAAATGAAACGAAATCATGGACAATTTTTAAGGGTTCGTTAGGACACATCTAGATGACATAGTTATGTCACATCTAAGTTGATGTCCACTGCTTGTGGTCTATTTTTTGTCCTCGCTTTTTTGTTTCTTGCTACATTATATACTTGTGGGAGCTTTAGATGATATCCTTAAATAACATCTATGTGAATTGGACAAACTGATTTCTAACGCATCAAGAAAGAAAAATCGATCAAAAACACGCCCCGCTTCCAGTCGCGAGAGTCGTCGCCAAGACACACACATAGACATAGACATGCATATCCATGTTTACGAAAATTCCATTTCCATCTCCATCTCCAATCATATTTGTCCAACTGCACATTATTTACGGTTAATTATATACGCAGCAATATTAACATACATCATCTCTTGTTTATGCACGCCCGCATCACGCCACGGGTCGGTCCCACCAACCCAAACCTCTTCATCACTCTGCTTCTGCCTGAACGGCCTTCGATGTATGCCCGCCGAGCGGACGCTGACCTCTCAGTTTATGCATTGGCGGCGCGCTGCCGAGAGCGCCGCCGCCGCTCGTGCACGCCAAGCGCTCGCTCAAAGGTCGCAATAGCCGCAGCAACATGCATGTAAAAGTTTTGGGAGTCCGCAGCCCCCAACTCACAATCTTCCAGTAGTGCTAGTAGTACCCATGGCGTGATCCATCGGCAAGCAGGCGGAAAGTTATCGCATACTCGGTTTGGCGGTGAGTGCATGCCGAGCGATCGTGGGGTCGAGCTGCGGAGGAGGGTGAGACACGTAACACGACAGCGTGATTTAAACGCTGGTTTCGCCGATGGCGCTGATCAAAGTAAACTAAACCTTGGTTTCTCTCCGCTTCAATTTTTTTCTCCGAAAACGGAAACTTTCCACTCCATTTCATTCCTATTCCAACGCGCCTGCTACAACATTCCATCAATATAAAGGAAAACTAACACGATGCTGATGCATCTCAATGATTCAAGGATCATAGCTAATATTTACTTCACAACTAAAGAAAAAGTTATGAGAGCGTACGAAAGAAAAACTTGCTGATGGGCTCACTACGACTTAAACCCTAAACCCTAAACATGATTTAATTCCTGCTAGGTAGAACTCGTCAAGGAAAGACGGTTGCACCTCGGATCATACGATGCTTTTTGTGCGTTCCGAAAATCGACCTGAGCATCCCCGATGGCAAAGATATTGAAGAAGTGTGATTAGAATAATAGTATCGCACTAGTTCATGAGACATAAACTCATCACAAGTAGAAGCCGGTAGAAGTAGAGCAAGATCGACATGGAGATGGAGCTACGGAGCAAGCCGCTCCAAAAGGAAGATGGACTACCGCCGGGTCAGAAGCTAGAAGGGCGGTTCGACGCTGCAGTCAAACCACGCGACCCCATTGATGCACCGATCGGGTTTTCCCCGCCGATGTCGATCAAGGCCCACACAGTAACATTGTTCCTTCCCCAACATGATCAAATCCTGTCGCAGTATGCTTGTGAAGAGAGCACCTAGCAAGCAGGTGCTTGTAGCTTAGGCCTCGCTAGTGTATATATAGTGGTTTTTTCTCTCCATATCAACCATTTTTATATTGCATATGGGTTTCAAGAGTGAAATGATGGTTGCTTCTTCCACTAACTTATCTGCGTGTGATTGACTTCCTTAGTGGCCCCTACACGCATCTCCCTACATGTATGCACAGTCATAATGACACATGGACGCAAAACGCCGCTGACACCCTAATGCATGCATGTCCGAGCACACGACGGAACACACAACAATCACTTAAGTGCTCAACCCACACGCGCATGCACACACATACTACTGTGGGTGAGTTAGTGACCGATAAACACCAAAAATATATATATTGAGTGCATTGAGCGATGATGAAATCCACTGACCGTATTTTTACAAATATACAGTGATAGACAATGTATTTATCTCATTTGAAATTAATCCATATTAATCGGAGAGGAGGCGTATGGACTAGCATTACACTGTGGCTCAGCAGGACAAGGAGAAACTTTGACTAATGCAAGCTCTCCTCGTCAGCGGTGGACGGGCAATGCTTAATTCGTGTCGATTGCTGTACACACACTATACTACTAGTGCTACTATTGTTCGACTTCCGAATTGGCTAACAGCTGCTTAAAGTTTACTAATATAGTCTATAAAGGCACGTACTATACTAGTACTAGGAACCGATGGAGGAGCGCTCCAGACTCTTTATTATAATTTTAAATTGTGATAAAGTAATCTTCAACACATTTGGTTATCTTCGAGGGTTCTCGATGTGATAATGGAAGTTGATTCGCATGGAACACTCACCACAATCGCTTTTTTAATTCTCGCTCATATCATGTTACAAATAGTAGCGCCGTAATATTTCTCTTTTTTTTGTTATTCATGTAAACACGCCAGCAAACTGCATGTGCATCTTTTCATGCAAACCGTGCTGTGCACTTTGAATGTGGCCGAGAGCGGCTTGATGAAACACCTCTTCCTACTTTTTTTAGGTACTCACTTCCTAGTGACCAAGGCTTCTCTACGATCGTCCTAAGAATGCTTATATATGAATAAAGCTCTCCTTATCATTTCGCAAAAGGGATTCGAGCCATATTAACCGGAAAAGGAGGGAGTATGGACTAGCACTACTTTTGGTGTGTCCCGCCAACTCACGTAACGAGGAGAAGCTTGCGTGACAAGGTGAAGCTCGCCACGCCTTTTGACTAATGCAACCTACCTTCGGTGGACATGCATCACCCATTCAAGGTCGATTGTCGAGGCATACACTGTAGTACCCAACATGCGAGTACCATCATTGTTCGACCACGAAGAGGCTAAGAGCGAGCGCAGTAGAAGTACTACTACTACTAGAACCGCATGGTGGAGTTGCTTATACTTTATTTCTTTTTATCTCCGAGCAAGTACACGCTATTCGGAGAACGGAAAACGGCAGCCCAACATGTAATGAATGATAT
>JAHHZJ010005935.1:0-12094 GCA_021437245.1 Aegilops speltoides | reverse complement strand
CAAGAGATGATGATGTTGATGTCTATGGAACCCCAAGAAAATCACGAGTCTATGAGGAACATGTACAATGAGGTACCAGCCAAGGATGTTGAGATATGGAAGCTTGATCAAGATATCATCTTCATGTGTCTCCCAACCACCAACACTATTCCGAGGCATACTTTGATGCCCAAGTCGAGACCATCGCATGATAAGAGGCTATTCTATCAACATGCCGCACATTCTAGATCAAGACACCTTTAAGGTGATGGACCGATAGTTGAGACTATCAAGAGGATGCACAGACTGTAAGAGGTCATGTGGGTTTGCCTCAGCATATCAGATGCTCATCAATGCCAAGTTTGGTATGGGCACCTACTTGTTGGATAGACCCCACTTGCCACCGCAGCCTGAACTCAAGATAATGAAGTTGTAATGACCGAGGATGATCCCACATCCTGAAGGACAAGCTAAGTCTCAAGCGCCAAACAAGCCAAAGCGAGAAGGAAGCAAAGCAGCAAAGAGCCCAAGAGCGTTGGAGAACAACTTTGAAGCCACTCGAGGATTGAACCACGCCGCCAGATAGTGCGCCTCAGAGAGTCTTGAGAGGATAGTTGAAGACAAGTTCCATGCTCGATGTCAAGTCGATCAAGTGTGTCATCACAACAAGCTTGAGGCGATATTGAGGAAGCTAAGAGGGAGAAGGCAGAGCTCATGAAGGAGATGCAGAAGACCTTGTTGAGGATGACTATGAGCAGCCTGCCCAGCCCCCACAAAGCCCAGATCAGCTGCTATTCCAAGAATCAGACCTGTGGCAAAGATCAAGACCTCCTCAGCCCGCTGGCCCAGCCCAGCCCAGATTCACTCCTCCAGCTCCACTGACTTCAGCCAAGTTGCAGATGCAGCTATCTCCACTCCATCGACGCAGACAGGAGCCGCCAGCAGAGTCCCTAGTGACGCTTAGCTCTATACCTTTCAACTTTTGGTAACTTGTTGCCAAAGGGGAGAAATTGTATAGATCATAGGACTTCTAGAGAGAGAGAGTGCTCGCTTTTGCTCTTCGCTTATGGTTTTTCCTTGAGATACTTTTGAGTTTTCCGAGACATTTCGTGTTTGATACTACGTTGTTTCTATCTTGATGAGTGCTTGATCATACTATGCTTAATGTGTGCTTAATGCTTATCATATTCTATTCATATCTTGTATGATCATTTACTCATGTCTTGGTGATTGGGTATGCTATTCATTCTTATCATTTTTGGCGCCCACCAAGATGTATGTGACATGGAAGAGTGACCATGATCCTAATCAGTTTTGCATTCAAACGCAAATCTTAAATAATGCACAAATTTAGGGGAGCTCTGCTTATCACATATTCAAAGCTTATTTATGTTATTCATTGATTATTCATTTGTCGTTTTGATCATATGTTGTCATCAATTACCAAAAGGGGAGATTGAAAGGCAATTCCCGGGTTTTGGTAATTAAAACAAATATATATCATTGAACTAATTATTTTTTGAGAATATTTCGTAAAGTTCAAGGATAGGGTATGGCAATGACCTGATGGGACCCTCAAAATGCTAAGGAAAACATTGGCAAAGCTCGACCTTTTTTTTAGTGATCCAAGATCACATTGAGTCCATAGGAAAGCCAATACTTTAAAAGGGGATGAGGTTATGATGATTCCGGTCAAAGTGTTTAGTGATTTATCTCCAAACTATGCAATCTTTCATTCCAACATATATCATAAGTAATCTGGTCCCACCGATTCCATAAATCGCACACCGAGATGAACCACCTCAATATACCCAAACCCTAGAAATTTCGGATTTTCCGATTCCAAACTCTATACCAAATTGGTGTTCAACCTCGAACCTTCAGACTCAAATCGGTGTCACCGAGATGAGAAAGTCGGTCCCCCGAGAATGGCAAACCCTAGACTTTGGAAGAATCGATAACCGAGATTGTATTTTGGTCCCACGAAAATCCCAACGCTCACAAGATTTGAACTTTGGTCTCACCGAGTTGTCAACTTGCCTAAAGATTGGTCAAATGTGTAACGGTTGGATTTTTTGGAGGTAAATACCCCTCCACCTCCCTTCATTCGTGGAGAGAGCCATCGAAAGAACTACCACCCTACCTTAATTTCGGAAGAAAACTACCACCCTTGTGTTGAGACTTTGGCTCCACCCCCCCATATGAAACTTGATTTCTAGCCTTCCCGTTGCTTTCCACTCAACCTTTTCTTCCACCACCCATATGGAGGAGAGTTGAGTGTTGGGAGATTATCATTTGGCACAAGAGCAAGGAGTTCATCATCACCAACAGATCTATTACCTTTTGGAGGGTGGTGCCTCCTAGATTGGTTAGGTGTCGCTGGGAGCCTCCACAAGATGTGGAGTTGAACCAAGAAGTTTGTAAGGGCAAGGAGATCGCCTACTGTGAAGATCTACCCAGTAAGGCTAGTCCTCCGTGGACGAGGCCATGATGGCATAGACAAGGTTGCTTCTTCGACCCTTCGTGGTGGAGCCCTCCGTGGACTCTCGAACTGCTACTCCTCCGGGGTTGAAGTTCCATCAACGGGATTGACGATAGCACCACCTATCGGAACCACGAGAAAAATCTCCGGTTCCAAATTTGTTTCTTCCACCTCTTATTTACTACATGTGCAATTTACTTTCCGGCCATTACTTCTAGAATTGCATGTGTAGGGTGATACTTGACTTGGTTATCATTGTGAACTTGCTAAAAACTTGTCCTAATCAAAAGGCTAAACTTTTGTTGTCAAGTAGTCTAATCATCCCCTCTAGACATACTTCCGATCCTACATATAGCAAAGGAGCCTCGACGCTTTGGCATGGCCGCCGTAAGACCATGCCGGGCTTAGGGCATCGTCTCTATTATTACAAAGACCGAACACCTTAGAGTGTTCGCGCCTGAGTTAGGCATTATATGCATCAGCCCAATCATGTCTTTGGTCAAATGTTGGGTTCTGCCTGCCTCGTTTTGCTGCTTTACGCTCAGATCATCCGCTAACGCGGCACTGTGGAGAACTACTGCCAGTCCTGGATGCAGCACCTCAAGAGAGGAAGCCAAAACTGACTATCATGATACAACGAGGTCCGTCAACCACTCGATCGACTATCAATGTTTAGAATTTCCCGCTGAACGGGACCGCTTCCGGTCGGCACATACGCACTCAAACGGAAACGCAGGCCACAAGGGCTATATCGAGCCCCACCTCGAGCTCCACCGCTAAGGAAAGTGATAAAGCATTATAGTCCGGATTGCTCGCTCGCTATGCTACCACCTCCTTATAACAGGACCAGACGCCGGATTAATGTGAAAACGCCTTATTTTTGTAAACACCCCAGCACCTTGTGCTTGTGGCAGTCAAGACGCCATCTTTCGTTATACACAAGTATACGAACGTCAGACAGAGAAGTTTTACTACTTGGACGACAAGTATAAAAAGCAGTTATAACATAATCATCGATTATAAGCTAATGCCTCATTTGAATTACATTCTTCGAGCCCTCTCGACTCTCCAACACTGACCTCCGACTGGGATACCTCCGTGATGACACTTCGGTTCGCCCTATCCGGGCGGCCCGCGGATGGAGGCGGTCGCCCATCATCTCCGGAAGAAGGTCCTCAAGATGAACTCATATGAGAAGGCTGCAATCCAACTGCAATATAAATATTTCGTTACCCACGTAGCACAAATGAAGGTATTTCCTTAATTAACTTCCTCTCACATACTCACAAATTGAGGGCTGTTCTTCGGCGATGATTGCGCCGCCGATTCTTCTCCGGACCGGACCCCTGAAGATTTCTTCCCACGCTTAGGGGCTTTGGCCCGGATCTTCGAGGCGTCCTTTCCCCCAAGGGAGGGATTCCGGTCCCCTTTCCCGCCTTTGGGCTAAATATTAGTCTTTATTTTCCCCATCGCCTTCTAGGCAACCTCCAACATTCCACCAGCACGGGCTCCAAGTGGTCTTCCGGAGGGGGGGACACCTTGTCCTTTGATCGCGCCACCCATTCCTGTAAAGAATAAGAGGTCGAGGCTAACTTTAGAACGGCATATAAAATGATGTCCGACTCGAAGCTATTTACCCAGTATCCGGCGACGCTTAGGCCCGCATCCTCGCTAAGTCCCGGACATGCCACCGCGGTCCAAGAACAACTTTGACATCTCCATGGTGTCGCAACCCATGAAGTGTTGGAGAATGGTCCCTCCGGATTGAACTCCATAGACGGAGAGGACGGCGCGCGGCGAAGATGCCCGATTAGCATAACCGATCACCTTGATCAGGTCGATCTCCTCGCTTGGAGATCTGACCGCCTGCAATGAGGGCACGCTCAACGGCCCCGCTGAGCCTTGTCACCCACGACATCGGGCCATGGAGGTCCCGGGGAATGAGGGCGGCGGCTTTTGCCGCGCCCTGGAGCGCGAAAGAACCACCCTGCTTACCCAACTTCTTGGGAGGAACCCGCCACGGGCATCACCTTCTTGCTTATGGTCGCCCGCAGACTCGCTGACGCCCCCAATCATCTTTGGCTCCACTTGAAGGTCTTCAGCCATAGGCCGGGGGGGATGACGCGGAGGAGGCTTGCATTTATAATGAATGCGGAAATGTGGAGGATAGACTCCAAGTCGGAAGTCCAGCCCGAGTAGAACAGAGCCTCTCACGAAGGGATCCGGAAGCAACCTCAGAGGTGGGATACGAAACGACGATTCACTGCCGGGTCGAACAGCCGCCCTTGAGCAGAACCTGGAAACCTCGAGGCTGCATTTGGCCTCATGAATTCATATGTCCTCCTGGGACGGAGGGCATCCACCGCCTCGGAGGTCGGAGCCGGACATAATTGAGGATCCAAGCGCCAATCTGAGGCTCGTGTTGGAACGGAGCGGGAAAGATTCGATGCGAGATTGAAGAACAAGGGTGAGTTTGGTCCTTTATAAAGGGAAGAAATACTAAGGCCGATCGGGACCGCTTGGGATTCCTTTGATAGAGGAGGCGTAGACGAACGGTTAACCATGCACGTATTGATGAGGATCCCGAATAAGGGGAACACGATCTCGCTTCGACAAGACGTGCTAAGGAAACCGCTTCGCTAAACATGCCGAGGTGGTAAGAAAAACGATTCAAACAAAGGCTTGGTAGCAAGGGATGTCACGCCCTGAATACGCCGCCAGATTGAACGAGGTACATTTTATTCTTCTACTGGAATGTGGAAATTATTTTTGCAGAGCCACACCATCCGGTGTTCATTATCTTCTCGGATTATTCAAGGAGGAACCCGCTTGCAATGCCGTAACATTATGCACGCAGGACTTATCGCATTGAAGACCGGTCGGCTACCGAGGGAGTCCTCGACTAGGGGTTCCTGACAAAGGACTATCAATATCCGCCGGACTCCAAGACTAGGAAGATAGAAGATTGAAGACCTGCCTCATGTCCGGATGGTACTTTCCTTGCTGAAGGCAAGCTTGGAATAATATGTAGATCTCCTAACATTATAACCGACAGTAACCCTAGCCTCCTCCGTTCTATATAAACCGTAGGGCTTTAGTCCGTAGGACAACATACATTACAACAATCATACCATAGGCTAGCTTAGGGTTTAGCCTCCTTGATCTCGTGGTAGATCTACTCTTGTACTACCCATATCATCAATATTAATCAAGGACGAGGGTTTTACCTCCATCGAGAGGGCCCCAACTCGGTAAAACATCGTGTCCTCGCCTCCCTTACCATCCGCCTAGACGCACAGCCTGGGACCCCACCGAGATCCGCCGTTTGACAACGGCCATTCCGACAAGATCATCATCAATAAGGCGGTAAAAAGTAAGCCTAGTGAATCGAAGTTCACCCAAGGTCCGAAGTTACCCACATCATCATCAAACCGACGATGAAGGTTGTTTTCTCTTTGAGCAGGCCTCTTGACAACCTTAGTCTTTGGCCGGTCAACGCCCGCTTGGTTTTTCTTGTGGAAGCTTTTGCTCCAAACGGTTATCCTCTCGATTAGGCATCAATTGATGTTAGATGTAAATAGCAATAATAGGTTCAGAAAATACAATCAATCTATCCGGTGGTTTGTTGCGGCATGTATGAGAGGCCGATGAGCGCAGAGGTGTTCCAGTTGTCAACATTTTCTTACATCGTGACTTCATCATCCGAGAGCTGGATATTAGTGTGTCGGAGGGTATCGACGCTACCTTGTAGGATCGAAGTATGTCTAGAGGGGGGTGATTAGACTACTTGACAATATAAAATTCAGCCTTTTGATAAAGACAAGTTTTTGGCAAGTTCACAATGATGATCAAGTCAAGTATCACCCACACATGCAATTCTAGAGTATAGGCAGGGAAAGTAAATTGCACATGTAGTAAAGAGAGGTGGAGAAGAGCAAACGAATTTGGAGACACGGAGATTTTTCTCGTGGTTCCGATAGGTGGTGCTATCGCAATCCACGCTGATGGAGACTTCAACCCACGGAGGGTAACACCGAGAGTCCACGGAGGGCTCCACCCACTAAGGGTCCACGAAGAAGCAACCTTGTCTATGCCATCATGGCTCACGCCCACGGAGGGCTAGCCTTACTGGGTAGATCTTCACAAGAGGCGATCTCCTTGCCCTTACAAACTTCTTGGTTCAACTCCACATCTCGACGGAGGCTCCCAAGCCACACCTAACCAATCTAGGAGGCACCACCTCCAAAAGGTAATAGATGGTGTTGATGATGATGAACTCCTTGCTCTTGTGCTTCAAATGATAATCTCCCCAACACTCAACTCTCCTCACCGATTTGGCTGTGGTGGAAGAAAGGATTGAGTGAAAGCAACTTGGGAAGGCTAAGATCAAGCTTCATATGGTGGAGTGGAGCAACTTGATCTCAACACAAGGGTAGGTAGTTCTTCTAAATGTAAGGTTGGAGTGGTAGTCTTTCGATGGCTCTCCACTAATGAAGAGGGGTGGAGGGATTTATAGCCTCCACACAAAATCCAACTCTTAACACATTTACCAATCTCTCCGACGTTGACAACTCGGTGAGACCGAAAGTTCAAATCATGTGAACGTTGGGATTTTCGTGGGACCGAAAATACAAACTCGTGAGTCCGATTCCAAAGACAAGAGCTTGCCAATCTTGGGACGACTTCATCATCTCGTGACACCGATTTGATGAGTATGTAAGCTTGGTAACTCAAGTTTCGTGAGACCAAGTTCAATCGAAAATCCGAGATTTCTAGGGTTTGGCTATATGGTGAGGTGGTTCATCTCTGGACTGAAGTTTAGGAAATCGGTGGGACCGAGATTACTTATGAGTGTATTATGGAAGTGAAAGGTTGATAGTTTAGGAGATGTATCACTAAGCACTTTGAGCAACCAGATCATTAACATAACCTCATCCCTTTAATAGTATTGGCTTTCCTAGACTCAATGTGATCTTGGATCACTAAACCAAAATGGAGTCTTGAGCTTTTGCCAATGCTTGCCTTAGCATTTTGAGGGGTCCACTTCTTCACCCTTGCCATACCCATATCAATGAATTTCTCAAATGATTCTCAAGAAACTATTAGTTCAATGATATATATGTTGTTATTAATTACCAAAACCACCCGGGATTAGTTGCACTTTCAATCTCCCCTTTTGGTAATTGATGACAACATATAGATCAAAGCTTCACAAAGGATATAATCAATGAAAATATCGTCGCTTTGAGAAGTATGTGATAAGCAAGAGCCCCTAAATTTGTGCATTATTTAAGATTTATGCTTGAATGCAAATGCACAATCGATTAGGATCATGGGTCACTCTTCCATGTCACATACATCTTGGTGGAGCGCAAAAATGATAAGAATGAATAGCATGCACCCAATCACCAAGACATGAGTAAATGGTCATACAAGATAGGAATAGCATATGATAAGCATTACACACATTAAAGCATAGTAACCAAGCACTCATTAAGATAGAATGAAACGAGTATCAAACACACGGAATGTCTCAAAACCAAAAGTATCTCAAAAAGACCAAAATGAACGAAAGAGCAAAAGCGCAAAGACAAAGCACTCTCTCTGAAGTCCTATGATCTATACATTTTCCCTTTGGCAACAAGTTACCAAAAAGTTCAAAAGGCATAGAGCTAAACGTCACTAGGGACTCCGCGGCTCCTGCTCTGGGTTGATGTTGAGTTGATATGGCGATCGGCGAAGACTTCACGATGTCCGGCCGGAGGAGTGGTCACCGAGCCGGAGCCGAGCAACTGATGGAGCCGTGGAGGTGCCGAGGCTGTAGTCCGTGTCGCCATCGAATAGCAATGATCGGGTCCTGGGGAACCGGAGCAGTCTGTTCATAAGCATCCCGACTAGGTCATCTCGCATCTCACGATAAGCTCTTCCTTCTCCTCTTTGCTTCCTCAATATCCGCCTCAAGCTTGTTGACAGCACTTGCACTTCACTACCACATCCAGAGCATGGATCTTGTCTTCAACAATCCTCTCAAGGCTCTCCGAGACTGCATAATGCGGCCAGCGCTGTTCAACTTTGGGTAGCTTCAAGAGCTGTTTCCAACACTTTTGGTTTAGTCGCCGCCTTTCCTTCTCGCCTTTAGCTTTTGGCAGCTTCAATCTTTGCTTGACCTTCAACGATGTTGGTCCTCCTCATCCATCACAACATCATTGTCCTCATGCTGGCAGGGTAGGTGTTCTATCCAACAAGAATGTGCCCGTACAAACTTGGCATTGATAAGCATCCAATATGCGGGCAAATCCACACGACCTTTTCTCGTCACCGCAGCCTCTTGATAGTCTCAACTATCAAGTCCATCACCTTGAAAGGTGCCTTCTCATCAAGTATATGCAGATGTTGATAGAGTACCTCCGATCATGCGATGATCTCCTGATTGGGCATCAAGGTATGCCTCGTAATAGTGTTTGTGGTAGGTAGACCTGCTCGAGATAATACATCGAGCCAAGCTTCCGATTCCCAAATCTTTAGTCGAACCTCTTGTACATATTCTTCATAGATTCATGGTTCTTCTTGGGAATGCCATAGACATCAACATCATCCTCTCCTGGACGAGCATTCGAAGTTCTGCCCATTCTTCAACAGTTGAAGAGAATCTTGGCCTTCACCATCCATGTGATCTTTCCATCCGATAGAAATGAGTGGCATAGAATTGCATAATCATTTCATCATTCCAACTGTCAACTCGACCAACAAAATCTGCAACACCACATGCAGGAAGCTCTCATGCACATGTGGAAAGAAGTCTCTGTTTTCACGCAATGTATTTCCAATCAACAATCGTGTCCGCACTATGGGCTTCTTGTCCATCAGATCCTCATAGAAGTCTCCGCCTCTCGTGGAATCTGGATCAACAGAGCCTTCTCCTCACAGATATGGGCGATTGTTCCATAGCCCGAGACCTCTATCTTTCCTTTCCTTCATGTTCTCAGCTTGAGGATGAGCATCATTGTGAAGTGGCGCTTGGACAAGTTTCAAAGAAACGGTCCTTCATCATCCGACATGGTGGCACATCATCCTTGTTCTTTTCAGATGCTCGAATGTTCCTGATCGTTCTTTGGCTTGGCAGCAGCTTTGCTGGAGCTGCCTTGACTGGAGCAGATGGCTTGACTTTGAAGTGGCTCCGCCGATGGCATCACCCATGAGCTTAGGCTTCGAGGAGGTCAATGCTTCTCACCATCATCTTCCTCTCGCGCATCATCATGCACTAACTCTTCCTCTTGGAAGTTTTCTTCACCTTGCTGTAGTTTCTCTTCCAAACTCAGCTTTTGCAACAAAGGATTGCTTGACTTTCCGGTGCCCTTCTTTGTTTGCACCTTGAGGCTCTTTGGCAACAACTTTCCTCTTAGGCTTGATGAGACTTCTTCCTCAACAACAAAATCAATCTTCTTCATCGAGTTTCTTCTTTCGCCCTGGTGGCTGCAGGAGGCAAACCACTTGGTGTACTCTCTCACCATCATCCGATGAGCTGCCGATCGGACTAGTGCCCCCCGAATATCGCATAGGTGACTCGACCTGTTCGCTGTCACCGCATCCATATGGCTCGACAACGTGAATAGATAAGGTGTAGGCAGTAGAAGAGTTATCACAAACTGCGTAAGATTTTGCAAACAAATGAGTTCAAATTTCAGTTTTAGGTTTTCACGTAAGACATTTCGTCGATCGAAGTTTAAAATTCGTGAATCCAAGTGTTCAAACAGAGCATTCACACCACTTTCGTTGGACCAAGGGGTTTCGTCCCGCCAAAACACTAGGGTTTCACTAACCTCATTTCGTCACACCGATTTGCACAACCTCGTTGGACCGAAGGTGCAAGGCAATGGCCAGAGGCCAAATCGGTCATACCGAGAATGTAAAATCGGTCTCACCGAGATGTGTTCGCGGAAACCTAACCCTAAAACTTTTACTCAATTTCGCTCAAAGGAACTAATCTGTGTTCAGGAAGATTTCAATCGTGGCAAGATTACAGGCAAACCAAACGGCATTGAATCGGAGATGGAGCACGAGGGGATCAAACTCACCCTAACTTGGTGGAGTTCTTCACGGCGCAACGGCGCGAGAAGATGTCCGCTGACGCCGACGGAGACCGCGGCGAGGGCGACAAGCGATTTACGGAGACGATCCGAGACCACGGCGACGGCAAGAGGTGGGGCGAAACGCTTGAAGTAGAAATCAACGCGCGCCTCGGAGTATATATACCCTTTGTTGCCGGTGGGACCGAAGTTAAAACTCGGTGGCACTGAGATGGATAACCGCAGGCGTTATGCACTTCGTCACGAATCACAACTCGGTTTCACCGAGGTGAAACCTAGATCATCTAAATGCTTTCGCTCGACCGAGTTTGAGGGGTTGGTCCGACCAAATCATAGAAGGTTTTGGAAGTTAGCCTTGACGGATCGGTGGCTCCGAGTGCTCCTCACTGTGGGTCCGAAATGACTTGTTCAAAGTTTGTGATGTAAGCATGAATAGAATTTGAGACAAGAAAGCATAGATAGCTAGGGAGGTACTTAGGCATTCTTGTCCATCCATTTGGTCGAAAAATCAAAACGACCAAGCAACAAATGGATGTCCTTGAATGGATAAAATTATGCATCCAACATGCTCACACAATAAGATAGCAAATGAAATATGTGTCAAACATGCACAATCAAAACTCTAGCTACTATCACACAATTTGTCGATGACTAGGTCATCTATATATGAGTATATTGACTTAGGAGTCAAATGAGAACATTTGATCATAGGTCATACTCATCGCTTAAGCACAAGTGGGTTACCACTTTTACATAAAGCATTGATGTGTTCACATCATTTGAAGATGCTTTAGCTCAATTCTTTGAGCAAAGCTCCCCTAGATGTGAGAACCCCTTTAAAGGGTCAAACTAACCTTGGGTTGTCGAGAAGACTTCATGTAGATGTTGAAGATGTGGATGCTCAATGTTGATGAAGATCATCAAGAGTTGGGAGCAATCCTTTGATTCGGCACTTTCAATACCTACATGGGTTAGTCCCACAAGGAACAAACAAGGATATCCATGGACATAGATTGAAGTACACAATAGATGATGTCCATGAAAGCAATGATTACCTTGTCCCTTGACTTACCAACAAGAGGGTTTGGACTCCATGAACTAGTGCAAGATGTGGAAGTTGATTGCAAGTTCTTGCCAAAATGAATGTGAGTGAAGTATGTTCGGAGTCACCTCAAGAACTCTAGTTCTTCTTCTTCGATCCACATCATCTTGATGGGAATCCTTGGGGTTGTAGTGAGCTTGACGAAGTAGAACTTGACGCTTCCTTGGGAACCCACTTGACCATGGCTTTAGGTGCTTCAATAAATGCATCAATCTCCTCTTGAAGCTTGTCCTTGCCTTTTAGCTTGTGGTCTTGTGGTGGAAGATCATCTTGAGCTTGTTCCACATTGGAAGAAGTAGGATCACATTTCTTTGAGAAACAAACTTTGGAGGGATATTGACTTCTTCCCATTCAACACCCGGGCTGAACTTTCCCAAAACCAATTTTGATTCTTCCTGCCTTCCTTGCTTAAGTAACAATTTCTCAAAGTTCTTGCTTCCCAAG
>JAHHZJ010005934.1:0-43596 GCA_021437245.1 Aegilops speltoides | reverse complement strand
GATCTACTCTTGTACTACCCATATCATCAATATTAATCAAGCAGGACGAGGGTTTACCTCCATCGAGAGGGGCCGAACCGGTAAAAACATCGTGTCCTCGCCTCTTGTTACCATCCGCCTTAGACGCACAGCTTCGGGACCCCTACCGAGATCCGCCGGTTTTGACACCGACATTGGTGCTTTCATTGAGAGTTCCTCTCGTCGCCACCGATAGAGCAGATGCCTCCACCCGCCTTCAAAGACGGTGTTTTCGCGCGAGGGCCTTGGCCGCCGCCAAACTATCCGCTTGGTGGTTTTCTATGACCGCGTCCTGCCGCCGCTTCGCAATGACTTCTCAAGTCGCGAAGCAATCTTCGCCAGCCCTAAAGTCCGAACAGTTAGATCCAATGGAGCTCGCTCGTTAACGAGCTCTTGATCGTGATCGCCGACCGAGTCGCGACGACTACAACCAGATCGGGCTTAAAACCGATCCGAGAGAGATTAACTCTCCCTGTGCCACCCACCACGTCAAGTGGTAGAGGAGCAACACGGCAACTCTTGCTAGTGTTGAAGACAATTCATGTCCGGATTCCGAACCTCCATGCCGGATTCCCGCGAGGGACGGACTTCGATCGAAAGCATTGAACTTAAAATCATGCATCGCCTCGACTCGCTGGATTGCGCCCAAGAAACCAAACTTCCGAATTCGAAGCTCTTGGCCTTTGAGCCTCAAGATGGGCAGGATCCGGATTTTATTTCACCCACCCGCACGACATATGCGATCTATCTCTAATACGCAAGAGCCATCAAACAAGACATCACTATCGGGCCGATTCTCCCGGTTATGGACAGATAAAGGATCGCCAAGAGGAAAACGCATATCAATCTTCCGCAATAACGCACGGACAAGGGAATACTAAACGCCATTGATCGTCGCAAAATCACGCTTCACCGATCCGCATCCATTGTACGAAGTATCAGGCGATGGAGAGTTTCCGAAAACCGAAAATCAATTTTGGGACAATCCGCCCCAAACCCAATCCAAGAGAAAGGGCGCCTTACACTCGGCCCCAAATGCAAAAACGAAAAACAAAAACCCAATAAGGGAAACGGAACCTGCATCGAGGGATGGCTCAATGGACCTCAGAACTTCATAGTACGAGGAGCCGCCCCAACACATAGCCTTCGAAAGCATGTTGATATTACGGCAGTGGCCAAAAGTGGCGTAAGAGCTTCTAGCTCCGAAACCACTCCAACAATACCAGACGGTATCAATAGCTTTCGAGACTTTCGATCAAATAATATGCGAAACGAATAATCCGCGAACTCACAAGTCTACCAAGTAGCAACAGAAATCCATGGAGCGACACACTATTACCTTCAATGCCACGACGAGCCCAGATTCTCGAACCACCAGAGCCCCAAACAAGACCGGTACTTAGTCCCATAGTGGACGGCTTCGATCGACAAAAGTCCTCATGGATGGCGGCAGCAGACTAAACCTCATTTATGAGGAAACTCAAAAATGGAAATCGATTGAGCCAGATTGAGCGAAGCAAGACAACCTTTAGAGGAATAATCTTAGCCGAAGCGCACAGACCGAAAAATCACACTCGATGTGGTGTTCGCCTCCGACAATTACAGATCCGAAGAAGTCACGCTCTGTGGCCCTGCTCAGCAAGTGGATATCACGCCATATTAGGACGAGAGGCATTCACAATTTTTCAAGCAATACCTCATTACGGGTACATGAAGCTCAAAATGCCCGCCCAGCGGAATAATCACTCTCACTAGTGATCCGACATAGCACTGCTACCGAAAACAAGACAGCCGCACTAGCCCTCGAGGCACTATCCAAGCCTTAGCGTAGAGGAACTCATCACAGCCAGGCCTATGGTGAACAGGACGATGTGATACTCGATAAAAGGTCCAAGTCCACCTCCTTCAAACCAGCAGACGAGATAATAAAATTCCGTGTCCATCCAACGGACTCCAACAAAGACGGCTCCATTGGGGCTAGCTTAAACCTCAAGTAGACGCTGATCGCTGAATTCCTTCGAAAATTGGGATATCTTCACCGGCATCCTTCGACATGCCCGAATCCTCGCAGTTGGCGTACACAGCCTAAACATCCTAAAGGATTCAAGCTACCAAACAGCTCTTCGACGATTTTTCGAGCCCAAAAGACAGTGAATGGGAGAAGAGCTAGCCAAACTATTGGAAGCCGGATTCATTAGAGATATCAAACATCCGGACTGGCTAGCAAATTTGGTGATGGTACCAAAGAAGGATAAATCTCGGCGCCTGCGGTCGATTTTAAAGACCTCAACAAAGCTTGCCTAAAGGATCCTTCCTCTCCCCAGATCGATCAAATTATCGATGCCACAAGCAGGCACGATTCGCAGCTTCCCGGACTCATACTCGCTATCATCAAATCAAGATGGCGGAAGTAGACTGCCGCAACGGCATTTATCACCCATATGGACCGCTCGCTTCAACACGATGCCCTTCGACTCAAAAACGCCGCAAGAATATATCAGCGATGATTCAAACATGTCCGCCACCCAGACGGCAAAACAATGAGGAGATACGAGACGACGAGTCGCAAAACAAAACACGCCGAAACTTTAGTAGACGATTTGAGGCTCACATTCGACAACCTCGAGCATATGACATCAAGTGAACTGAAAAATGCGTGGCGCATCACCGGAAAGCTGCTGGCTTCATCAGATCCGCAGAGGAATTGAAGCAAATCCAGCCAAAATCCGAGCTCACACGTTGGATATTCCAAAAGACCTCAAACAAATACAAAATTAACAGATGCGTGGCAGCCTTAAGCCGCTTACTCTCCCGCTTAGGGACAAGGCGTCGTTCTCTATCGCCTCCTCAAGCGGATCAACACTTCGAGTGGACGGATGCTGCCACCGCCGACTCAAGAAATAAAGGCCATACCGCAACAACCGTCCCGGCTGCGCCTCACTGGGCGAACCAATGTTGTTATACATCGCAGCAACACATGAAGTTGTAAGCGCATCCTCGCCGTCAACGAGCCTGTATGGCATAAATTCTCTTCAAAACCAGGTATTATGTATCCACCGTGTTAACCCTCCGAATCCTCAGCTATCTCGCACTATCGAAGATAGCATATGCGTGTTCATGGCGCTCGAAGTCTGACTACTTTCAAGAGTGCTCAATAACAAGGCCTCTCAAGTACCACTCAATGACATTATAAATAACCACGACGAACGGGCAGGATAGCAAATGGGCCATTGAGCTCTTACCATTCGACATCACTTACAAACCTCGACGAGCTATAAAGTCACAAGTTTTGGCTGACTTTGTCGCGATCGGACCGGTTCAACTCCCTAAAGAGTACGGCGATACTCCAATTGACTATGCATTTTGACGGGTCCAAAATGTTGGCCGGATGGGTCAAGGTCAGATCGACGCCCCCACCGGAGATACAATTCCAAGATGTACTTCAAATATTGTACACGGACTCCAACAATGCAGCCAATACGAGGCCCTTACATGGTCTCCGGATGGCGGTCTCCATGGGCATTCACGCCTAGAGGTGGGGACTCAAACCTTGCAATATCCCAAATAAACGGAGACTTCGACACCAAGGATCCGAAAATGGCAGCATATCGCAATGCTGCCCTAAAAATGTCAGCTCGGTTTGAAGGACTCGAATTCCATCATGTAGCCCAAGATAATAACCAAGTGGCCGACGTCCTGGCACGCATCGGTGTGAAACGTGATGCTGTCCCTCCAAATATCTTCCTAGAACGGCTCTTCAAGCCATCCGTACTATGGGAAGAGGAGCCCGGCAGCGACAAACCGGAGAAAACCGCACCAACCGGTGATTCTGCAGATGACATAACACCCTCCGCCCACGTTATAATGGCAGTAATCGCCGTGTGGATAGAACCTTTCCTAGCCTACTTACTCAGGCAGAACTTCCAAGACCAAAATGAGGCCCGCCGATAGTCCGCGATCAAGGCCTACAAGGTCCTTGAGGGAGAACTTTATAAGAAAAGCACCACCGAGTCCTTCAAAGGTGTATTCCAAGAAGAATGGCGAAACCTCCCGCTGAAATTCATGCCGGACTAGGGCGGACACCATGCAGCAGCCCGGCCCTTGTAGGAAAGGCATTCCATACAGATTTTATTGGCCGACGGCTCGGCAGACGACAGACTTGGTCCAGCGATGCGTTGGTTGTCGCTCTTGCTAATCAGAGCAATATGCCACCCACCGCCTCAAAACCATACCCATTACCCGCCGTCATGTCCTGGGGCTTGATATGGTTGGACCCCTTAAAGGGGGAACCCACAAGAAAAGTACCTATTGGTCATGGTGGATAAGTTCACCAAATGGATAGAGGCCAAACCGTCAAAACGGCAGAGTCCGACCAGTGATAGACTTTATATCGGGGTGGTACACCGCTACGGAGTCCCCCACAAAGATCATCACCGACAATAGCACTAACTTCACAGCCGACGAGGTTAAGTCATGGTGCAAAAATATGGGCATCAAGCTCGACTATGCCGCCTATCACCCTCAAACCAACGGTCAAGTGGAAAGAGCAAATGGTCTAATAATGAGCGGCATTAAACCTGCACTAGTGAGGTCACTCACTAAACTCGACGCACAATGGGTCGAGGAGCTCGACCAGACTGGGGCTACGGACAACGCCTAACCGCATTTAACGGATTCACACCATTTTTATGGTATACGGCGCAGAGGCAGCCTTGCCTTAGACATTATTCATGACTCACCTCCAAAGGCGCATGTATGAGGAAAGAGAGGCCGAGCTTGATCGGCAGGACAGCTTGGACACATTGAGGAAGAACGGACGCCGAAAGGCTCGCTCCAGATTCTACCAGCAAGAGCAGTCTCAAGATATCAAAGGAGAAGTACGGGCCAAGACTTACAATGTTGGTGAACTAGTTCTACGCTCACGGACAAGAAGAAGGACAAGCTCAAGCCTAGATGGAGGGGCCCTTCATTATCGATCAAGTAATCGACCAGCGAGCATACCGCTACTAAATGCGCTTGATAACCGACCGAGCCGAACCCATGGAACGAGTTCGCCGGCGATTCTATGCCTAGCGCGCACTAAGAGTTCGCCCCTTCCCCGCCCAAACTTTTATACTTCGCTGTCTTTTGTTTCTCTTTTATCCTTTTCACTTGAAAGCCCTTCCGGCCTATTTTTGCATTCTTTGCATACGCATGATGTGCCATCCGACTCATTATTCCTGGGCTTTTTACGAAGCTCAATTATACGAAGCTTATACCCAACACATGTGTCAAGCTTCCACATGTACCTTTTACTCGCCATTATATGCATCGATATGACTTAAGTTTTGGCCAAGTGGGTTGTTAGCCTCTGGCTTACCCCTATGTTCCCGATTGTTCGGCTAGGAGGTAAAGGAGTACCTCTGACGTATCAGCGGTCACCGGATGTGTACCTCAGATCGGTGAAACCGAAAGCTAGCGTTTTAAGGGAATATTCGTTGGTGACTTAAAAGATGACTTTTACCTATTTATCTATTTGCCCCAGATGTTTTATCGCTTTTGCAGTCCGACATGCACTTTAGGCATGCCTCCAAAGAAAAGGAACCCTTAACGGAACTATTCTCCCGAAGATGTTTTACTAACCATGTAATATAACATAACTAGTTGGGCACTTGTCCGATAAAGCACTAATGACCCCACGCCTGGTCTCCATGCATACCACGGTTGTTTCTTAACCAAAAGGTATTCGGACACACCTGCACTCTAGGGTCCCGAGGTCGGGCTTAAAAGGTCGGCAAAGACAAACGATCTACAATCCAAAGCTAGAAGGCATTTCACATGTCACTTTAAAGGATAACATACATTGTCAAATTTATTGATTGTATTCCTCCTCAATCCCGCCTAACAGTTGTCTAGTTTGCAGTCCGCTGGGAAAATTTAGCAGCCAACTCTACTTGGTCAGATACTAAACTCACAGGATCTCCTTCCCATCGGGCCCCACCGTCCAACTTCGCCATGTGGTTGGGGTCCGCCTTTCTTGTACCGCTGCCTTCACCATGGCCCAAGACTCCTCGGCACCTTGATGGCAAGTCAAATCTTTCCACAAACGGAAGCGCGCAGCACTCCTGCAGTTTCTCCCGAAGCTCCCCGAGGCCCTCGGTAGGGGTGAGGGCTGGCCATAAAGCCTCGAAGACGCTGCTCATTGCCCGCCGAACTCGCTCGAGTAGTCGCAACAGTTCGAAGTTGATCACCCATTGATATGGGCATCTCTCGCAGACGCACCCGTGAGTATACCTACAAGACATATCATGTCAAATATTTCCTCGCCAAACTCTTCTTTTCAAAAGAGTTCGCTCAAGCACTTATTATAAATGCCGCGATGAGCGGCGATTCTCCTTAACGGAGCCGACAGCTCGGCCTCGAGCGCCTTTCAACTCTTTTCTCCGAGCTTGGCGTGGCATCCTCGGAGCTTGTTCTTTCCTCGTAACCCTATTCAAGACACTCTCGCCGCCTTTAGTCGGCGAGCAATGCTTGTCCGCTCGACCTTGTCCGGGCGGTACCGCAATGTCATTATTAGACTATAAGCGCACGCCGACACGCTTATATTTATTAATAAAAATGTGTTACCAGGAGGGGTATTTCCGCCTCCTCCCGGACAAAGAAGTGCGGCCTCGTTGGGCTCTAATCTGCGCCCCGAGACAACAAGGCTTTTTCCTGCGTTTGTAATTTCAAATGATCCTAAATCAGTTAGCATAACTACTTTAAGTCTCGCTACCGTATATACAACCATTAAAATTCCTTACCGTATGTCTTTCACATACGCTCGTGGGCTCGTAAAACCATTTTGAGCAGCACGGAGATGCGCTGCCCTCAAGTAAAGGCATCCAATGCTCAGAAAAGCACGCTTCTTGAAATACCGTCCGTGGTGCCTATGGTTCATGGCGCCTCCACCTCGGACTTGGTGGCGCATAATGGTCGGTTCCTCCGCTGGAGAAGGATCCGCCTGCCATGCTTGCCTCCCTCCGTGCCGGGCGCCTGGAGCCCTGGCCGGTGTTGGTCGGATTGGCATTTCGCGCCACCGGCGAGCACTTTTTCTCCTACAAAGATCGGGAGCGCTTAGATGTTTCCTCGTAACGCTGTTTTTCAAAATTCAACATACGAGATATACTCTTTTGCTGGCGTCAAGTCTGTCCGCGGATCAAGGCGCTTTTCCGGGCCGCTAGTTCGGTAGACCTCTGTTGTTGGTCGGCCGCCGCAGTTTCGGCTTCCTGCCAGAAAGGCGCTTCCTGCAAAATACCATCGCTCATGCGAAGGTCGAAATGGCGGGGAGGGAGATAACGTGTCCGACTTGGATCATGGGTCACTGGGAAGTCGGACTTAGTCCGGGTAGTCCGGGCCGTAATGGCTACTCCAAAGCATTGTCTATGCCGAGCTGGTGATACACTTCGTCATCATTAGCTTCCACTAATGGATGTCCGTATCCTTCGAAGGCCGGAAGGTCGGTGTCAAACCGGGCGGATCTCGGTAGGGGGTCCTGAACCGTGCGCCTAGGCGGATGGTAACAAGAGATGAGGGACACAATGTTTTTACTCTGTGTTCGGCCCCTCTCGATGGAGGTAAAACCCTCACGCCCCGCTTGATTAATATTGATGATATGGGTAGTACATGAGTAGATTCTACCATTAGATCAAGGAGGCTAAACCTTAGAAGCTAGCTCTATGGTATGATTGTTGAGATGTATGTTGTGTCTATGGACTCAAGGCCTCCGGCTTTATATAGACACCGGAGAGGGCTAGGTTACACCCACCTCGGTTACATAATGTAGGAGATCTACATATCCCAGATGCAAGCTTGCCTTCCACGCCAAGGAAAGTACCATCCGGACACGAGCCGGAGTCTTCAATCTTGTATCTTCAGAGTCTGGGAGTCCGCGGATATTGATAGTCCTGCCGTCCGGACACTCCTAGTCCAGACTCCCTCAAGAGCTCCCTTCAACCAGCCTTTCATTGATTTATAAGTCCGCGCATAATGTTCGCGCATTGTAAGGCGGGTTCCTTCCATGAATAATCCAAAGAAGATCATGAACACTGTGATAAACCGCTCCTCGCAAAATAAATTCCACATTCCAATCGAGAGAGAGAATAAAATGTACACTTAGTTCAATCACCGACGTAGATATGCGGCGCTGTCGGCCACACCGCCAACAAGCTTTCGTTTGAATCAGCATTTACTATACCACCTCAAAGACGCTTAGCGGCGCTTGCTTCTTGGCACGTCCTCGCTTGGAGCAGAGATCGCGGTTCCCTTATTCCGGATTCTCATCAATATGCGCATGGGTAACCCAATCGCTTCCCTTGCCGCCACGCCCTCTATCGAAGGGGAATCCTAAACAGTCACTTGGAGACGTGCCCTTGGTATTTTTCCCCTTATAAGAGGACCAAGGCTGTCCTTTGTTCTTCAATCTCTGCATCGAATCTTGTCTCCGGCCTCAGCTCCAACACCCGTAGCCTCAGATTCGAGCGCCGCTTCGATCCTCAATCATGTCCGGGTCCACCTCCGTGGCCGGAGGATATACCGAGTTGGACGCGTGGAGGCCAAGCACCGCCTATGGTGGTTTCAGACAGTTGCCCGCCTAAGGGCGTGCGTGCAAGCCCTCCGAGTTCGCTTAATACGCTGCCAGATCCCACCTCCGCCGGGTTTAGGTTTCCCGACGGATCCCTTCGTGAGAGGGCGGCTCCTGCTCTACTATGGGCTGGACTTCCACGATTTGGCTCCCGAAGTCCATCCTCCATATCTCCGATTCATTATCGTCATGAAGCCTTCCTCCGCTATCCCCCACTTCGCCTATGGCTGAAGATCTTCAAGGTGGAGCCAAGATGACGGGGCTGCGGAGTCCAAGGGCAACTATAAGCAAGAAGGTCGACACTGTGGCTCGAGGGTTCCTTCAAGGAGGAACTTGATCAGGAAGCAGGAGGTTCAACATCACCACTCCTGTGGGCAAAGCAAAAGCGCCTCATTCCGCCTCGGACCTCCATGCCAATCCATGTCGTGGGTCAAACCAAGGGCTCAATTGGGGCCGCTCAAGACGTGCCTCACCGCAGGTCGGATTCGAGATCTCCAAGCGAGGGAGATCGACCGATCAAGGTGATGCAGTTATGCTAGTCGCATCTTCGCTTCGCAAACACCGCCCTTCCGCTTATGGGAATTCAACCCGAGGGACCTCGGATTCTCCAACACTTCATGGGTGCGACACCCGGGAGATGTAAAGCTGTTCTTCGAACCGCAGTGGCGGTCCGGATTCAGCCGAGGATGCATGTCTATGCCGCAATCGCCTGGATACTGTGTAAATAGCTCGAGTCCCAACATTCTGCTTATGTGTCTTTCTAGAGTTCGCCCCGACCCTTTGTTCTTTACAGAATGGGTGGCGCGATTGAGGCTGATAAGGTGTCTGC
Source organism: Aegilops speltoides (assembly GCA_021437245.1). Taxonomy (NCBI): domain Eukaryota; kingdom Viridiplantae; phylum Streptophyta; class Magnoliopsida; order Poales; family Poaceae; genus Aegilops; species Aegilops speltoides. Next base: position 34,147 of record JAHHZJ010005934.1, on the reverse strand, counting down.
CCTCCCGAGACCGTGACCGAGCCCGTGGCTGGTCAATGTTGGAGGTTGCTCCCATGTGAGGGACAACGGGGAAAATAGAGGAGCTAATATTTCGCCTAAAGGGGCGTAAGAGGAGGGAACCAAGAATCCTCCCTTCAGGGGAGAAGAGGACCGCCCAAGATCCGGAGGCCAAAGCCCTAAGCGGAAGAGATCTTCCTGGTCCGCGCCCGAGAGAATCCGACGCACAATCATCACTAAAGGATCGCCTCCAATGAGCCGTGAGTATAAAAGAGGGAATTAATTAGTAAGGAAATACCTTCATTTGTGCTTCCGTGAGGTAATCAAGTATTTATATCGCAGTTCGATCTCGCAGCCTTCTCGATGATTTCATCTTCGGGACCTTCTTCCGGAGATGATGGAAAGCGATACGCCCATCCGCGGGCCGCCAGATGAGGCAAAGCGAACCCGGTGTCATCACGGAGGGTATCCTCGAGTCCGGAGGGGCCGAGAGTTCGCACCTACTAGTATCCGCCGAGAATCAAGCATCCGCTTGAGAGGGCGCCCATTTCTAAGATCACCGTAAGCACGCGTATGGTGATTGAAGGATTTCTCCGCGAAAGCGGATTATGAATGCCGCCATGAGTTTGCGGCGGATTTGAGGTATGCAATAATGACGCACCCTTCATCTTTTAACAGTTTTGCATATAAAAATGCGCCTATATAGATAGTAGTCCTCGAGACTCGGTAGGTTGTCGGAAACGAAAAGATGCCGAGGATCGAAAACTCAAAATCTCAAGTAATGAATACCACCGCCCTTATATGTGGCGATAGTCCGGGGCCAGCCGACTACGAGTTTGCCGACTTAAGTCGGCAACTTGACGTGGGCGATGCCGACATCAAGATTTTGTCAACCGCCACTTGATGAGTCGCCAGTAAATAAATTCTCCGCAGCTGCTTTTATTTAAGGGGGTCAAGCCTCCTCCGATAAATTGTATGCTATTGTACAGACGGTGCTGTTGCTGTGGAGAGTTTTCGGCCGAACTTGTCGAGCAAAGGAGCAAGCCCGAAGGAGTGACGCTGCCTCAAGGCGGCCAAGAGTTGAAAGTCGAAAAGGTCGCAAGACCGCTTAAGAGGGCGGAGGTGGCCGAATTGGCCATGAAGGTAAAAGATGCTGCCGATCGCTATGAGGTTTTGAGAAGGAGCGCCATCGAGCGGAAGACTAAGAAGGCCACCGCCGGTTAAGGATGCCCGCTCGCAATGCGGGCCATGAAGGAGAGCTGCCCAGTCGGAGAGATCGTGGGTTGGCAAGCCTATTCTCCGCTGCCGCGTTTATGGATGCAAAGTATGCTCAATTTGAGCGGTCAGGAGTCCGGAGGATCCAGATATGGACTTAGCTGCAGCGCGGCCGATGCCTAAGCACTTCCGGAGCCGGGGATCACGCGACAAGAGTCAGATTGGTCTCAATTCCACAACCCGGATCGCTCCTTCCGCTGACGGACCGTCTGGGTTAATGGGCCGAGCTAAATAGATTGTCCGGATTTGCTATGACCGACATCGTGGCCCATGTCTAGCTAGAGAGGTCCAAGGCGACGAGCTACTTGCCATCGCAGCAATTCCTTGAGCGTGCCGCATATAAAGGACATGAAGCGTCGGCTCGCATCGAGGGCGCGGGATGGCTCTTGCCCGTGAAGGCGATTGTCCGGAGATGGATGCCACCGCTGTGCCGCCAGGTCCTGATGAAAGCTGCCCCTGCCGAGCACTACTGAGAAGTCGCGCGCGCGCCAGATAATAGAGTCGCAGTGCTCAAGAATGTAATGTTCAAATGAACGATTAGCTTGTAAATTATTGATTATATTATATAACTGCTTTTTATACTTGTGCGCCCAAGTAAAACTTCTCCCCAGGCGGCCGCACGATACTTGTGTATAACCCGAAGATGGTAGTTCGGCCAGCCCACGCACAAGGTGCCGGGTGTTCGCAAAAATAGCTGCTTTTCACACTTAATCCGACGCCCGGGCTCTTTTATAAGGAGGTGGTAGCGAAATTAACCAGGCAATCCGGACTATAATGTTTTTATCACTTTCACTTAGCTGGAGCCTCGAGGGTGGCCTTCGAGAGAAGCCTCCCCGGTGGCACCGCGACATCTCCGGATTCAAAAGGAGTGCAAATGGACCGGAAACGGTCCTTCATTAAAGGGAATTCTAAACATTCCGATATTCGGTCGAGTGGTTGACTTCAGACTTCGCCAGATCATGACAATGGGCCTCGCTTTCATCGAGGTGCTCACCCAAATTTAATGGGGCACAATCGTAGTAGTTCTCCGGTGCCGTTAGCCGATGATACGGAACGGCGGCAGAAACACACGTGAGCCGGGCAAACCTCAACATTTGACCAAAGACATGATTCGGAGTTGATGCGATAATGCCTAATTTCGAGACGCTAACACTCCCTAAAGGTGTTCGGTCTTTATAATAATGGGCAGTAAAGATGCCCTAAGCCCCAGTGTCCCGCACGCAGGCATGGTCTTCTATCGCTGCCGATGCTAAAGGCCAGCCCGCCGGCTATAGGAAGAAACCAAGGAGAGTAACAAGAAGAGACAGTAAAAGGTCTACGCAGGTCTTAATCTCAAAAGAATCCTTGCAACGGTCTCCATCGCACGCTCGCTACCGTGTCTCTATTGCGCAAGTATCCTCGACGGGTATGCACGTTGTTCATCTGAGAAAGAGAGGAACGTTTAGTTGTAGAAACAATTCATGCTAAAAAATATAAAATAAGAAATATAGATAATTAAAGCAAGGTTTATATGAAACCTGCTGATTGTTTCAGCGCCGCAGCCCCCCGTGAGTGAGGTATGCGGCATGGAGCCCCTAGCCCGTTGAGTCCGGATTCGTTTATCCGAGTCCGGGGTCCTTATGACCTCAGACAAAATGGCGCCATGTGGAGCGGGCATCTTGAGTGTAAGAGACGCGTAATGCGGTATGGCGTTGAAGCGACAAAAGCCTTTTCATCCCAAAAGTGCTTGATATTCACTTTCAAATGGGACGATAAAAAAATTAATTTTCGGCCAACAATTGTTCGCCATCCTAACATCGCATTTCTAGTAATATAGAGCCTCGGCACTTGGCGAAGGGCTCAAGCGCTACTCCTTTGAAGGAAAAGGCCAGTCGAATTTTGGTAGGGTTCATCCTCATCCTCGCTGGATTGTGTTTGAATATAGCAGGTTTAGGTCATCGCCTCCCGCCCATTAGGACGTTAGTAAATTGTAATCCGCCTATTATGGGATTCAATATCGTGAGTCCGTCCGCATTTCAACGCTTCGAATAGTCCAAGTGGTCCAAAGTGATTGGTTTTGATGTCCAATCTTTATTGCTCATTGGGTTGGACCGCAGTAAGCGTGTTTTTTAGGAAGTGCTACACTATTTTTCCGTGTTATCACATGAAGTGATTTTACCGTCAATTCCCTCTTGTGGAAAGTCTTTTTGTTTCCTATGTTCTCATTGTGGGGTTTATCTTCTGCTTGACGCGCCGAGCCCCTTTTGTGTTCGCATTTAGTCACCGGATTGCTTAAAAACCCAACGCCTCTGGTGGGTGGATTTTGTGCTTCCGGGGTACTTTTGGATTTGACATATCCGACCCAAAATTTTGTTTGTTGACAATTCACACCGCTATCCTTAAGAGGTTGTTTCTTTAGTATTGGGTCATGAAGCTTTGAACTGGCGTGACTATCGTGTTTTGGGCCTTTCTTTATTCCGCCGTTTTTTCAGGCCAGATTTCGCTTTCCATCCCTTATCTCGATGTACTTTGGGTCAGCTGGTGCCGCTTCTGCTAGCTAACTATCCTCTCCCGCACGCAAGGGTCATGAGGCTTGTTAGTGCGGACATTGTCCTCGCTTTCTTGACCGAGGTGCTCTCGGCGAGCCATTCGCCCTTGACATTGTGCTTGAAAGCTGCTAAGGCTTCAAGCGTCTAGGACAATGATTATTTGGTTTTTTTGTAAGGAACTCCGTTCTAGAATTTCCGCTACCGATCTCCTCCCGCTGTTGAGTGATATGACTCAGATCATCCAGATCCTGGAGGCCGGACATAAGTCCCTTGAAAATTTGCTCTAAACGCATCCTCGAGCTCTTCCCAACTTCCAACAAAGAGCCGGGAGGCTTTTGAGCCAATGACGGGCTGGCCCTTTGAGCTTGAGGGTAGATATTTTATGGCGTGAGATCGCCTCCGCCATGTGTATATGCAGATATAATCTTCTATCTAGACTCCAAGGTCTGTTGTTCCATCGTAGGCCCTCATGTTTATGGGTTTAAACCCTGCTGGGAATTCATGGTCCAAAGACCTCATCGGTGAAACATAGTGGGTGTGGGCTACTTTATACTTGTATGTGCCGCTATCACCCAACACTTGACGTGTTGCTTTGCTTCCTCGGGCCTTCTTTTTGATCCAGAGATGGACCTGGCTAGGCCATTTGACGTGGAGGCTCTATGGCCTCTTGGTCGACTCCGTAGCGTACCACGCTCGTGTAGCTCTTCGATTGCGGCCATTGCCGTATTTATCTGGGCGTTTTGAGTACTTTTGCTCCATCTTATTCTCGAACAGGTCTTCCGCTGTTTTGAGCTTCTGCTTTTCCTTCTTCAGTGTTGCTGTGGTATGATGAGCCTGCTTTAAAAAGCTCCTCGCCGACGGGTTCTTCTAGCGCCGCATTTGAGCTCGTCAGTCATTGAGGCTTGGTCTGCGTTCTGAGGGAGGTATATAGTTATGATCCTCGACCTCTTCGGCCCGCCTCTTTCGTGAGAGCTTGTTTCGCATCCTCCTCGGCCGAGTCTTGGCTGAGGGGGCTGTCTTCACTCTCTCGGGGTATTGTTATCTCCTGTGCCGGAATCTATATTCTTGCTGTGCGGATTTAGAGCGCGCCACCGACGCCGGCGCTTAGTCGCTTTAAAGAGTCTCCGCCTCGCTGCTTTTTTTGCCATCCCTTCTTTGGGGTATCCACTATGTATACGCTATATGACGAGGTGGTTTCCAAAGGCTGTTCTCGCAGCGCTGGTTCTCGTTTGCCTCCGCATCGCACGTCCAGCGGCCGATGTCTTCTCGAGTCGTAGTCTAGCATGTCGTTAAACTCGACGCTGGGCTACAAAGTGGGTGGTGGTGGGCTCAATTTCTTCGCTGTCTGCTTTTCCAACCATCCCGCCATAGTCCGCCAGACTCTCCGATAACGAGAGATGCTTTAATGAATTTAGGATATCGCCAAAAGGCGAAAGTGTTGGAATATGTCCGCGCGGTGAATTCCATAACCGTGCCCAATCCGGATTGATTGGTAGGGGCCAGGAGGTTCGTGAGTCCGGGCGAGAGTCCTACGCCGGATTCACGAAGTTTCGCTGGGGACAAGATTGGTGTTCGCCCATCGCCGGATGTTGAAGCCCCTGTGGCGGCGCCTTCATCCACCGCCCTCGATCCGGGCGATCGCCCGTGCTAATGGTCAAGCTCGATCCGCAGCGGCTACCAAGGCACTATTCGCGGCAGAGCTAGATCATGCCCATCGCCACAGCGCGCGCGCTGCTGCCAGCGCTCGAGTCCGTCAAGATCAAGTCTCCGCGACATCGGCCGTGAAGTTTAAGCTTCCAAATCTGACTCGACGGCTGCGTGGGGCGAGCTTTCGATCTGCGCCAGATGGCCAAGAGGATTGCCCGCAGCAGCAAAGCCGCCGAACATGAAGATCTCGTCCGGGAGAAAATCTCACCGGACAACATTGTTGATTGAAGATGCCATCGACCTATCAATGACGGCACAGGGAACGCCAATGAAAGCACCAATGTCGTGTACAAACCGCGGATCTCGGTAGGGGGTCCCTAACTGCAGGCCTAGGCGGATGGTAACAAGAGACGAGGGACACAATGTTTTTACCTGTGTTCGGCCCTCTCGATGGAGGTAAAACCTCACGCCCCTCGCTTGATTAATATTGATGATATGGGTAGTACAAGAGTAGATCTACCACGAGATCAAGGAGGCTAAACCCTAGAAGCTAGCCTATGGTATGATTGTTGAGATGTATGTTCATTCCATTGACTCAAGGCCCTCCGTTTATATAGACACCGGAGAGGGCTAGGGTTACACAGAGTCGGTTATAATGGTAGGAGATCTACATATCCAGATAACCAAGCTTGCCTTCCACGCTCAAGGAAAGTACCATCCGGACACGAGCCGAGTCTTCAATCTTCTATCTTCGTAGTCCGGGAGTCCCATGGATATTGATAGTCCGCCGTCCGGACACCCCCTAGTCCAGATTCCCTTCTCACCCGACCTGTGGATCCTTCTGGTCCTCCGGCTATGGAGCAGACTCACCATGTCCTCCACAAACCGCCGAACTGCGCCAAGACATAATATAAGAAGCTTAAAACTTCGAAGCATGGGTTGAGCCCTTCAAGGTGTTCACTTACCCATCCTCTCCGGTTGATCATGGAAAACCCATTCAAAGGGTTCATTCAAAGGAAATCCTCCTTCTCCCCTTGTATAGCCGGATGTGATGTTCACCAGATCCCTCATCGAATCCCCCCCCGGCCGCGTGTCCGTAGCATCGTCTTCCCTGTGAAATCCCACATAGGGTGGCCTCTATACCAGCAGCGGGCTGTACCACTCGCTTGATGCATGTTGCCATGACCAATCATGGTCGTCGAATGAGCCATTAATCTTATCCGCCCATCAAGTAATGGACGCCTTGTCTTCCTCCAATCGGGGCTCTGGGCGCCAATGATGAGCTTCTTCAAGGGAGCAAGACTAAACTCCGGAGGCCGATCCGAATCGGGTCCGCAGAATGAGCTGCTTCCTATATAAAACCACCCGAGGGCCTTCTGATGCTTCTGGGAGTGCTTGATAGGTATCCGTCCCCGCATGAGCAAGCGCTCAGCGCCGCCCCACTTGATATATGGACCCTTAGTGAGAACGGGGCACGAGGCAAAACAGCCTCTTCCATTAATGCAAAATGGGGCTCGATGCCCGTGAATAGCTCACAAAGAGCTACGAGTACTGTAATATGCAACATGAGGCGGGCATGAGGTGGTGGAGCCGAACTGAGAACTTCAGGAGCCCGCTGAGGAACGGATGTATTGAAACCGAGTCCCCTTATCGTAAGGGACAAAACATACTCTGCCCCCTTATTGGGGCTTGGAGTGTCCTCCGCCGCCTCCCACCTGATAAGTAACCAGTCCGCCCGGACTCGACTGATGAAGGCCGGAGAGAAATCCTCCGCTTGAGTTTCACTAGCTCACAGCGTAAATAGAGCACCTCCTCCACCCCGGCGGTGGGCGGGAGCGCGGAAGAAGAGCCGCTGACGATCCATGGTGGAATGGATTTCTAGGTCCGAGGCGCCTGATGGAGTGTACGCGAGAAGAAGACGTGCGGTTTGATCTCGATCCTTGCTCTTTTATAGGCGGACGACTCGCATACAATTAAGGGGTGAAATGCAAAGAGACACGGCTTTTCGATTCGTACACGACGTGGAAGAGGGCCATTATTTGGCATAGAAGCCGAGGAACACAAGAGTTCAAGATGAAGCCGCATAATCGCTCGGCAGTACATGGAATTTAAAGGAGAACCCGCCTAGCAACGCCAAGACTATAAACACGCCTGGACTTATCGCCATTGAAGCCTGAACTGGGTGTCCGGACAGCCGGACTATGAATATCCGCCAGACTCCAAGACTACGAAGATACAAGATTGAAGACTCCGCTTGTGTCCCGATGGTACTTTCCTTGGCGTGGAAGGCAAGCTTGGCAACACGGATATGTAGATCTCCTACCATTGTAACCGACTCAGGCAACCCTAGCCCTCTCCGTGTCTATATAAACCGGAGGGCTTTAGTCCGTAGGACAACATACATCTCAACAATCATACCATAGGCTAGCTTTTAGGTTTAGCCTCCTCGATCTCGTGGTAGATCTACTCTTGTACTACCCATATCATCAATATTAATCAAGGTGACGTAGGGTTTTACCTCCATCGAGAGGGTCCGAACCTGGGTAAAAACATCGTGTCCTCGCCTCTTGTTACCATCCGCCTAGACGCACAGCAGTGGGACCCCTACCCGAGATCCGCCGGTTTTGATAATCGACAATCACCTCTCTCGAGATCTAAAAAGATGGCCTCTCTCCCTCCTCACCGGTGGTCACAGATCCGGCTGGGAAGAAAAGGACGTGGCAGCTGTTGACGACTCGTCAAGCCGGGCGAAAGCGAGGTCACACCATCGACGACAAGGCCGCCCCTCTCAGACCTAGTGCTCGGGTGGAAGCAGCGATATATGCCAATGGGTGGCTTATCATTGTGGGAGCCAATAAGACATCGCCGGCCAGCCTCGAAACGTGATAAGATGAAGACATGCACGCCGCTAATCTACCCTGTGTCTGCCTCTATGGAGATAACACCCTAGTCCTCGCTCAAGGGGTCTCCTGATGATCTCTATGTCAACAAGTAGCTACAAGAGGCTCTTGAGCTATTTACAGAGGAGGAAGAAGGTAAGGCTAGCTTTCTCCTCTCAAAGTTGTGTCTAAAACTATCAAAGTCCAACCCTTGTAGATGGGTGCCCCTGGGGTTTGAGGGAGTCCTCGACTAGGGGTGTCCGGACAGCCGACTATCAATATCCGCCGACTCCAAGACTCACGAAGATACAAGATTGAAGACTCCTCGTGTCCGGATGGTACTTTCCTTGGCGTGAAGGCAAGCTTGGCAATACGGATATGTAGATCTCGCTACCATTGTAACCGACTCAGGTAACCCTAGCCCTCTCCGGTGTCTAAATAAACCGGAGGGCTTTAGTCCGTAGGACAATATACATCTCAACAATCATACCATAGGCTAGCTTCTAGGGTTTAGCCTCCTCGATCTCGTGTGGTAGATCTACTTGTACTACCCATATCATCAATATTAATCAAGCAGACGAGGGTTTTACCTCCATCGAGAGGGCCCAACCGGTAAGAACATCGTGTCCTCGCCCTTGTTACCATCCGCCTAGACGCACGGTTCTCGATCCCCTACCCGAGATCCGCCGGGTTTTGACATCGACATTGGTGCTTTCATTGAGAGTTCCTCTGTCGCCACCGAGCAGAGCGGATGCCTCCACCCGCCTTCAAAGACGGTGTTTTCGGAGGGGCTTGGCCGCCGCCAAACTATCCGCTTGGTGGTTTTCATGACTACCGTCGGCCGCCGCTTCGCAATAACTTCAAGTCGTCTGGCAATCATCGCATCAGCCCTAAAGTTGTTAACGCTTAGATCCAATGGAGCTCTCCCTGTTAACGAGTCTCTGGATCGATCGCCGCTCGGGAGTCGCGACGACTACAACCAGATCGGGCTTAAAACCGATCCGAGAGAGATTAACTCCCCTGTGCCACCCACCACGCCGCAAAGTGGTAGAGGAGCAACACGGGAACTCTTGCCGTTGTTGAAGACAATTCATGTCCGATTCTCAACCCTCCATGCCGGATTCCCGCGAGGACGGACTTCGATCGAGCATTGAACTTAAAATCATGCATCGCCTTCGACTCGCTGGATTGCGCCCAAAGAAACCAAACTTCCGAATTCGAAGCTCCTTGGCCTTTGAGCCTCAAGATGGGTGGGATCCGGATTTTATTTCACCCACCCGCCTGCATATATGCGATCTATCTCTAATACGCAAGAGCCTCATCAAACAAGACATCACTATCGGGCCGATTCTCCCGTTATGGACAGGATAAAGGACTCGCCAAGAGGAAAACACAATATCAATCTTCCGCAATAACCGCACGGACAAGGAATACTAAACGCCATTGATCGTCGCAAAATCACGCTTTCACCGATCCGCATCCATTGTACGAAGTATCAGGCGATGGAGAGTTTCCTAAAACCAAAATCAATTTTGGGACAATCCGCCCCAAACCCAATCACAAAGAAAAGGGCGCCTTTACACTCAGTGCCCCAGATGCAAAAACGAAAAACAAAGACCCAATAAGGAAACGGAACCAGATCGAGGGATGGCTCAATGGACCCTATAAACTTCATAGTACGTAGGGAGCCGCCCCAACACATAGCCTTCGAGCATGTTGATATTATGGCAGGTGGCCAAAGTGGCTAAGAGCTTCTAGCTCCGAAACCACTCCAACAATACCAAAGACGGTATCAATAGTCTTCGAGACTTTCGCATCATATAATATGCGAAACGAACAATCCGCGAACTCACCAAGTCTACCAAGTAGCAACAAAGAAATCCATGGAGCGACACAACGCATTACCTTCAATGCCAGCGACGAGCCCACATTCAACAACTGTAGCCCCACCAAGACCGGTACTTAGTCCCATAGTGGACGGCTTTCGATCGACAAAAGTCCTCATGGATGGCGGCAGCGACTAAACCTCATTTATGAGGAAACTCTCATAAAAATGGAAATCGATTGAGCCAGATGAGCTTAAGCAAAGACAACCTTTAGAGGAATAATCTCAGCCGAAGCGCTGCAGACCGAAAAAATCACACTGATGTGGTGTTCGCCTCCGACAATTACAGATCCAAGAAGTCACGCCTGTGTGGCCCTGCTCAGCAAAGGATATCACGCCATATTAGGACGAGAGGCATTCACAATTTTTCAAGCAATACCTCATTACGGGTACATGAAGCTCAAAATGCCTGGGCCCAGCGGAATAATCACTCTCACTAGTGATCCGGACATAGCACTCCACGCCGAAAACAAGACAGCCGCACTAGCCCTCGAGGCACTATCCGAAGCCTTAGCGGCAGAGGAACTCACCGCTACCGTTTACGATGAACAGGACGATGTGATACTCGATAAAAGATCCAAGTCCACCTCCTTCAAACCAGCGCAGACGAGATAATAAAATTCCAGGTCCATCCAACGGACCCAACAAAGACGGCCCCATTAGGGCACGCTTAAACCTCAAGTAGACGAACAGATCGCGGAATTCCTTTGGGAAAATTGGGATATCTTCGCCGGCATCCTTCGGACATGCCCGAATCCTCGCAGTTGGCGTATCACAGCCTAAACATCATAAAAGGATTCAAGCCACCAAACAAAGTTTCTTCGACGCATTTTCCGCCCAAAAGACAAGTAATGGGAGAAGAGCTAGCCAAACTATTGGAAGCCGGATTCATTAGAGATATCAAACATCCGGATCAAGCTAGCAAATTTGGTGATGGTACCAAAGAAGGATAAATCCTCGCCTGCCGTGTTGATTTTAAAGACCTCAATAAAGCTTGCCCAAAGGATCCTTCCTCTCCCCGTGATCGATCAAATTATCGATGCCACGTAAGGGCATGATTCTTTGCTGCCCGGACGCATACCGCTATCATCAAATCAAGATGGCGAAGCACCAAGCCGCAACGGCATTTATCACTCCATATGGACCGCTCGCTTCAACATGATGCCCTTCGACTCAAAAACGCCGCGCGAACATATCAACAAGCATGATTCAAACATGTCCGCCACCCAGATCGCAAAACAATGAGATACGAGACGACGAGTCGCCAAAACAAAACACGCCGAAACTTTAGTAGACGATTTGAGGCTCACATTCGACAACCTCGTAGCATATGACATCACCGTCAATCGAAAAATGCGCTGGCGCATCACCGAAAGTCATTGGGCTTCATCAGATCCGCAGAGGAATTGAAGCAATCCGCCAAAATCCGAGCTCACATAGTTGGATATTCCAAAAGACCTCAAACAAATACAAAATTAATAGGATGTGTGGCAGCCTTAAGACGCTTTTATCTCCGCTTAGGAGAAAAGGCGCGTTTCTATCGCCTCCTCAGCGCATCAACACTTCGAGTGGACGGATGCCGCCACCGCCGACTCAAGAAATAAAGGCTATACCGCAACAACCGTCCCCGCCGCTACCACTCGGGCGTAACCAATGTTGTTATACATCGCAGCAACACATCAAGTTGTAAGCGCAATCCTCGCCGTTTAACGAGCGCATGTATGGGCATAAATTCTCTTCAAAACCAGGTATTATGTATCCACCGTGTTAACCTCGTGAATCTCTGCCGTTCGCGACTATCGTAAGATAGCATATGCGTGTTCATGGCGCCCTCGAAGCTCCGCACTACTTTCAAGAGTGCTCGATAACAAAGGGCCTCTCAAGTACCACTCAATGACATTATAAATAACCGCGACGAACGGGCAGTGATAGCAAATGGACCATTGAGCTCTTACCATTCGACATCACTTACAAACCTCGACGAGCTATAAAGTCATAAAGTTTTGCTGACTTCGTCGCTGAATGGACCGAAGTTAACTCCCTAAAGAGTATGGCGATACTCCAATTGACTATGCATTTCGACGGCTCCAAAATGTTGGCCGGACTGGGCTGGCATCAGACTAACGCCCCCACCGGAGATACAGCCCAAGATGTACTTCAAATAATGTACACGGACTCCAACAATGCAGCCGAACACGAGGCCCTCCGTTACATGGTCTCCGAATGGCGGTTCCATGGGCATTCAACGCCTAGAGGTGCGCTGGGACTCAAACCTTGCAATATCCCAAATAAACGGAGACTTCGACGCCAAGGATCCGAAAATGGCAGCATATCGCAACGCTGTCCTAAAATGTCACCGGTTTGAAGGACTCAATTCCATCACGTAGCCCGAGATAATAACCAAGCGGCCGACGCCCGGCACGATCGTGCTAAACGTGATGCTATCCCTCCAAATATCTTTCTCCCGAACGGCTCTTCGCCATCCGCATTTATGGGAAGAGGAGCCCGCAGCGACAAACCGAGAAAACCGCACCAACCGTGATTCGGCAGATGACATAACACCTCCGCCCATGTTATAATGGCGAATCGCCACAGGATGTAACCTTTCCTAGCCTACTTACTCAGCAGAACTTCCTCAAGACCAAAATGAGGCCCGCGCGATAGTCCGCGATCAAGGCCTACAAGGTCCTTGAGGGAGAACTTTATAAGAAAAGCACCACCGAGTCCTTCAAAGGTGTATCTCCAAGAAGAAGGGCGTAAACCTCCTGGCTGAAATTCATGCCGACTAGGCGGACACCATGCAAGAGCCCGGCCCTTGTAGGAAAGGCATTCCATACAGATTTTATTGGCCGACGGCTCGGGCAAGACGTGACAGACTTGGTCCAGCGATGTTGGTTGTCGCCTTTGCTAATCGTGAGCAATATGCCACCCACCGCCTCAAAACCATAACCATTACCTGGCCGTCATGGTCCGGGGCTTGACATGGTTGGACCCTTAAAGGGGGAACCCACAAGAAAAGTACCTATTGGTCATGGTGGATAAGTTCACCAAATGGATAGAGGCCAAACCGTCAAAACGGCGCAGTCCGACCAGTGATAGACTTTATATCGGGTGGTACACCGCTACGAGTCCCCCACAAGATCATCACCGATAACAGCACGAACTTCACAGCCGACGAGGTTAAGTCATGGTGCAAAAATATGGGCATCAAGCTCGACTATGCGCTGCCTATCACCTCAAACCAACGGTCAAGGAAAGAGCAAATGGTCTAATAATGAGCGGCATTAAACCTGCACTAGTGAGGTCACTCACTAAATCGACGCACAATGGGTCGAGGAGCTCGACCAGACTGGGGCTACGGACAACGCCTAACCGTAGACTAACGGATTCACACCATTTTTATGGTATACGCGCAGAGGCAGCCTTCTGCCTTAGACATTATTCATGACTCACCTCCAAAGCGCATGTATGAGGAAAGAGAGGCCGAGCTTGATCGGCAGGACAGCTTGGACACATTGGAGGAAGAACGTGACGCCGCAAAAGGCTCTGCTCAAGATTCTACCAGAAAGCAGTCCAAGATATCAAAGGTAGAAGCACGGGCCAAGACTTACAATGTTGGTGAACTAGTTCTACGCCTCACGGACAAGAAAAAGGACAAGCTCAAGCCCGTATGGAGGGCCCTTCATTATCGATCAAGTACTAACCGCGAAGCATACCGTTCATGAAATGCGCTTGATAACCGACTCGAGTCAACCCATGGAACGAGCTCACTCCGGCGATTCTATGCCTAGCGCCGACTAAGAGTTCGCCCCTTCCCCGGCCCAAACTTTTTATACTTCGCTGTCTTTGTTTCTTTTATCCTTTTCACTTGAAAGCCCTTCCGGCCTATTTTTGCATTCTTTGCATACGCATGATGTGCCATCCGCACTCATTATTCCTGGGGGCTTTTACGTAAGCTCAATTATACGGGTTTTATACCCAACACATGTGTCAAGCTTCCACATGTACCTTTTACTCGCCATTATATGCATCGATATGACTTAAGTTTTGGCCAAGCTGGTTGCTCGCTCCTGCGGCTTACCCCTACATTCCCGATTGTTCGCTAGGAGGTAAAGGGAGCACTTCCACGATTGTTATCGCTGGTCACCGGATGTGTACCTCAGACTGGTGAAGCCGAAGCTAGCGTTTTAAGGGAATATTCGGTCGGTGACTTAAAAGATGACTTTTACCTATTTATCTATTTGCCCCGTGATGTTTTATCGCTTTCTTTTGCAGTCCGGACATGCACTTTAGGGCATGCCTCCCAAAGAAAAGGAACCCTTAACGGAACTATTCTCCCGAAGATGTTTCTTACTAACCATGTAATATAACATAACTAGTTGGGCACTTGTCCGATAAAGCACTAATGACCCCTACGCCTGGTCTCCATGCATACCACGGTTGTTTCTAACCAAAAGGTATTCGGACACACTCCGACTCTAGGGTCCCAAGGTCGGCTAAAAGGTCGGCAAAGACAAACGATCTACAATCCGGCTAGAAGGCATTTCACATGTCACTTAAAGGATAACATACATTGTCAAATTTATTGATTGTATTCCTCCTCAATCCCGCCTAACAGCTGTCTAGTTTACATTCCCGCTGGGAAAATTTAGCAGCCAACTCAACTTGGCTGTATACTAAACTCACAGGATCTCCTTCCCATCGGCCCCACCGTCCAACTTCGCCATGTGGTTGGGGTCCGCTTTCTGTACCGAGATCTTCACCATGGCCCAAGCCTCCTCGGCACCTTGACGGCAAGCCGCAATCTTCCACAAACGGAAGCGCCGCCGACTCCCGCAGCTTCTCCGAAGCTCCCCGAGGCCCCTGTAGGGTGAGGGCTGGCCATAAAGCCCGAACGACGCCGCTCATTGCCTACCAACTCGCTCGAGTAGCCGCAACAGTTCGGAAGTTGATCACCCATTGATATGGGCATCTCCTCCGCAGGACGACCCGTGAGTATACCTACAAGACATATCATGTCAAATATCCTCGCCGAACTCTTCTTTTCAAAAGAGTTCGCCAAGCACTTACTATAAATGCCGCGATAAAGCCGCCGATTCTCCTTAACTGAGCCTGACAGCTCGGCCCGAGCGCCTTTCAACTCTTCTTCGAGCTTGCTGGCATCTTGAGCTTGTTCTTTTCCCCGCTGAACCCTATTCAAAGACACTCGCCGCCTTTAGTCGCGAGTATATGCTGCTCGTCTCGACCTTGTCCGCGGTACATTCTGTAATGTCATTATTAGACTCAGCGCACGACGCATAGCGCTTATATTTATTAATAAAAATGTGTTACCAGAGGGGTATTTCGCCTCCTCCGCGGGCAGCTAGTGCGCCTCAAGTTGGGCCTTGCAATCTTGCAGCTCCCGAGACACCGGGCGCCTCTCCTGCTATGCCTGGGGTTTCAAATGATCCTTAAATCAGTTAGCATAACTACTTTAAGTCTCGAGGGCTACCGTATATACAACCATTAAAATTCCTTACCCGTATGTCTTTTCACATACCGCCCGTGGCTCGTAAAACCATTTTGAGCAGCACGGAGATGCATCGCCCTCGCTAAAGGCATCCAATGCCTCGTGGAAAAGCACGCTTGAATATCGTCCGCGGCGCCTATGGTTCATGGCGCTTCCACCTCGCACTTGGTGGCGACAGCCGGTCGGTATCCTCCGCTGGAGAAGGATCCGGTCGCGTCTTTGCGCTTGCTCTCCCTCCAGCCGGGTGCCGAGCCCGCCGGTTTGTCGGATTGAGAATTTCGGCCAGCGAGTCCGGCGAAGCTTTTCTCCTACAAAGATCATGAGCACTTAGACGCTTCTCGAACATTGCTCTAAAAATTCAACACGAAGCTATACTTTTGCGGGTGACATTTCGGTCCCGCGATCAAGCCCTTTTCCGCCGCGGTTCGGATCGACTGGTTGGTCGGCCGCCGCAGTTCGCTTCCCGTAGGCGAAAGGCGCTCCCGCAAAATACCATCGCTCGCTCGCGAAGGTCGAAATGGGCAGGAGGAGATAACGGTGTCCGGACTTGGGTCGCGTCACCGAAGCCGGACTTAGTCTCCGGGTAGTCCGCGTGAATGGCAACCAAAGCATTGTCTATGCCGAGTCGGTGATACACCTCGCCGATTAGCTCCACCTCGATGTCCGGGTCTCTCTTGAAAGCCGGACCAGGGATCCTTCGGGTCTCGGGTTGCGGAGCAGCACTCACCATGTCTCCATAACCCGCGAGATCCCGCGCCAAGACATAATATAAGAAGTTTAAATTTCGAAGCATGGGTTGACCCCTTCAAGGTGTTCACTTACCCATCCTCTGGGGTTGATCATGGAAAACCCATTCAAAGGGTTCGGCTCAAGGAAAGTCCTCCTTCTCCCCTTGTACAGGCCGGACAGATCTTCACCAGATCCTCATTTAATCCGCCCCTTGCGGCCGCGCCGGTAGCATCGCTCTCCCGCTGAAATCCCACATAGGGTGGCCTCGCAGATCGTAGGGTTGTACCCTCGCTGATGCATGTTGCCATGACTCGATCATGGCTGCCGAATGAGCCATTAATCTTATCCGCCCATCAAGTAGTGGACGCCTTATCTTCCTCCAATCGTGGCTCAAGGGCCACCTGGAGGCGCTTTCTTCAAGGGAGCAAGACTAAACCTCGGGAGGCCGATCCGAATCTGGTCCGCAATGGAGCTGCCTCCTATATAAACCACTCCGAGGCCGCTTTCGGACGCCTTCTTGGGAGTGCCGGATAGGTATCCGTCCATGCGATGCGCTATATTTCGGCCACCACTTGATATATGGACCCCTCGGTGAGAACGGGTACAGGCAAAACAGCCTCTTCCATTAATGCAAATGGGGCTCATGCCTGTGAATAGATCTACAAAGAGCTACATAGCCCGCGAGCATGCAGACATGTAGGCGGCGGAGGTGGTGGAGCTAGAGTCCTGAGAACTGTGTGAGCCTGGAGGAACGGATGTATTGAAATCCGAGTCCTTCATCGTAAGGGACAAACATACTGCGCTTCCCCTTATTGGGGCTAGGAGTGTCCTCCACCTGCCTCCCACCTTGATAGGTAACCAGTCCGCCCGGACTGGGACTATGAATGCCGGAGGGAGCAATCCTCCGCTTGGAGCTTCACTAGCTCACAGGCGTAAATAGAGCACCTCCTCCACCTCAAGCGTGGGCTGGGAGCGCGGAAGAAGAGCCCATTGACGATCCATGGTGGAATGGATTTCTAGGTCGAGGCGCTCGATGGAGTGTACGCGGAAGAAGACGGTGCGGTTTGATCCGATCCTTGCTCTTTATAGGCGGGCGACTCGCACAATTAAGGGGTGAAATGCAAAAGACACCTCGCTTTTCGATTCAGGCGACGCGTGGAAGAGGGACCATTATTTGGCGAAGCCGAGGAACACAAGAGCCTAAGATGAAGCCGACATGCTCGCAGTACATTGAATTTGAAGGAGAACCCACTTTGCAACGCCAAGACTATAAACACGCCGGACTTATCGCCATTGAAGCTCTGGTTCGGGGCTACCAGGGAGTCCCCGATTAGGGGTGTCCGGACAGCCGGACTATCAATATCCGGCCGGACTCCAAGACCACGTAAGATACAAGATTGAAGACTCCGCCGTGTCCTGATGGTACTTTCTTGGCGTGGAAGGCAAGCTTGGCAATACGGATATGTAGGTCTCCTATCATTGTAACCGCATTTTGTAATCCTAGCCTCTCTCTGTCTATATAAACCGGAGGGCTTTAGTCCAGAGGACAATATACATCTCAACAATCATTCCATAGGCTAGCTTCTAGGGTTTAGCCTCCTCGATCTCGTGGTAGATCTACCTTGTACTACCCATATCATCAATATTAATCAAGCAGACGTAGGGTTTTACCTCCATCGAGAGGGCCCAACCTCGGTAAAAACATCGTGTCCTCGCCTCTGTTACCATCCGCCTAGATGCACAGCTGGGACCCCTTACCTTCAGATCCGGCCGTTTTGATAATCGGCTGTGGTTTATAGGCTTCTACCTTAGGGGGTACAATGGTAATCCGTCGGTTGCACGGCCTGGGCTGCCAAGGTTCAATACTGCCGGCTTCTCCACCGATCAGCTGGGCTCCGGGACCTGGTGGTCCTCTTGTTGAAGCCGGCCTCTCAGCAAGGATGTAGGCCCCACCGCTGGTCTTGTCGGGGCTGGTTATCAGGTTCCTCACTTTGATGACGAGGGCTTTGTTTGAGAGGCATGGCTACTGCCGCCGCCTAGTGGCCTCTCACCGTAGCCTCACCTCATCTTGTCTCCTTAATGGTGCACTTACTTTGAGGGAGGGAGCGAAATATTGCTAGGCGAGAGCCTGCAACGCCCGTGCTGATTAGGGGAAGTAGGGCTGCCTTCGGTGTCTCTTCGATCAAGGCAATGCATCGTCATGTGGGTCAGAGGGCGGTCCGGCTGTGGGCGACGCGCCATGGTCATCATGGCAACAAGAAGTCACACCGGATGGGTCATGGCTGCCCCAGATGAGCGCATCAGAGCTATGTATTCGGGATTCAGCGGTAGGTTTCACTGCTACACGCCTGGCCCCATCTCCATTACATGGGTACAAACTTTGAGGGCACAATCTTGGCTGAGATTCAAGGCCGGCTTTGAGTCGGGCATGTCATGGCGGGCTTCTGAGTCGGCCCTCCGCTGCTTGCTTGATGAGGATTCTAGGGCTGGGCCGCTTCCCGTAGTCGGCTTGTGCGTAGCTGCGTGGGAAGCGTGTGCCCAAGGTTTGGTGTTCAAGGCTTGATCAGCCTATTATTTTCTTTTTGAAGAGCCAAAGTTGAGCTGGCTGGGCTACCCGTGGTCATTTATTCGGCTAATAGTTCCCAAAGCTGGTTGGGCTTCATGGTCGAGAGGGGAACGAAGCTCAATCAGCTTCCTTTATCCCGAAAAGTCGCAGCCAGGGAGCCGAAGCCGCTTTGCATGCCTTCTCGCGAAGTTTCTTCAAATCAAGGCGGAACACAATCGGTTGCCATAGGCCATAGTCAGGCTAGCTCGCCATTGCCTACACGCCGCTGGCACCTTTTCGCTGAGGGGCTCGCAGCCCACACGCTGCGGACGTGATGCCGCTGCAGTCGGGTCCGCCACTTCCACGCCGCCCGAAGCGCTGGATTCGCAGGCCCTTAACCGACCGCACGCCTTCCAACGGCGGTTTCGCCGCCGCCAAGGCGCATAATCGCGGATGTGGGGAGGGCGAATAATCCCACGCCTTTACGTTTCGCTTTCTCTCGCTTGCCGCGAGGCTATAAGTAGGGGGAGGAGGGGAGCGCAGCCGCCGCACGCCGCCTCGCCTCGCTATCCTTCTTCTTCTTCTCGCTGCTGCTGCAGCTGCATTATCCATTACGCCCACCGCTTCCGCCATTTTCTCTGGCACGCCGCAGCCTTGCCGCTGGCCAATCGAAGGGCTTCACCGCCGCGCTTTCTCGTCGCTTTCCGCCTTCATGGCTCCAACGCCCACGAGGACTACATCTACTTCTCTCAAGACGCCGGCGTTGCCGGCAAGGACTACGGCAGTATGGGTCCGCTCGTGCAGAGGGAGATCTCGCCGCACCGGAGGAGGGCGAGCAGGTAATCTTCCGCCAGACCGTCATGGCGGGCGTCGCCTTTCCCGCGAGCGGCTTCTTCCGCTGCTTTCAAGTTCTACCATCTCCAGCCTGCACCACTCACCCAAACACGGTGTGGCAGCTGGCTGGCCTTCGCCACCCCTGGGTAAGGCTTCCTTTGCGTCTTCCCCACCCTCGAACTCGGGGAGTTCTTCCATTCCAAGCTCGCACGGGTCGCCGGCGCGTTGCGGCCTCGCGGCGCTTTCATCGCAATGCGGCGATCAACGGCCAACAACCCGCTTCCGCCATCGGCCGATACAATCGCGTAGCTCGCAAAAATCCTACTTACGTGTGAAAACGTCACCGCATAAGGCTTACTACGCTAATCTGCCACTTTTACGTAGCCGCCCGCCGGCCGAAGGCAGCCATCATGGTCCCACTGAGCCATGTCAGCCGACGCCGGCCG
The DNA here is from genome assembly GCA_021437245.1 of Aegilops speltoides. NCBI lineage: Eukaryota > Viridiplantae > Streptophyta > Magnoliopsida > Poales > Poaceae > Aegilops > Aegilops speltoides. Next base: position 13,873 of record JAHHZJ010005934.1, on the reverse strand, counting down.
GGCTGGGCGCCATAGCCCGCTTCGTGCCGATCTAGTCTGAGGGCCTCGACGGCCCGATCTCGATTATCCGCTGTGGAGTGCCGGTGCTCCCGCCTGAAGGGCTCCCTCATCTGGACGGTTGATGAGCACCATGGACCTAAGCCGCTAAGCACCAAGGAGATGCCTCATGACGAGGTATCTTATATGGTGAACTACATAGCTAATCGCAGCTTACCGAGGAGTGGCGTATCAAGAAAGATCCGTATTCTCGCTACGATCCCCGCCTCGTGGTAAGCCTTCCTTCTTTCCTCTTCTTCTTGTTGTCACGAGTTCTCTCTCGTCAAGCTGACCACCGATGGCTTAGTTTTTGGGACACTAGCATTTTTATTTCTAGTTGGTTCCCACTAGTTTGCCTTATTTTTCCATCGAGGTCCCTTGAATGCCCTTTCGACCATTCAACCAAAACTTTGAAAATTCATAACTAATTATATGAATAACTCGTAAAATGCAAATAAGATATCAAATTGTTCAGATAAACATTACCTTTATGGACATATCATTTGCATTCAGGACAAAAGCATCATTTAAACTAACTCGAGGTAATTAATGTTATTAACATTATTAAATATAAATAGGTATAAACAACTTTTTCATGAATAAAATTACATGCAAATGTAGGTGATGTTTTCCCGATCATCCCGATAATTTATTGGCATTTTTCTGAGTTTGTATCAACTTGTTATGAATGTTCTAACAACTTTGACCATTATTTGGAAACTTCATAACATGTTGATACGAACTTAGCAAAATGCAAATAAGGTATCAGGAGGTTCAGAAAACATCACCTACATTTGCATATAATTTTTATTCATGAAAAAAACATTGTTATACCTATTTATTTTTAATAATGTTAATAACATTAATTACCTCCGTAGTTTAAACGATGCTTTTGTCCTCGATTGCAAATGATATGCCCATAAAGGTAATGTTTATCTCTAATATTTTGATATCTTATTCGTGATTCTTCTGAAGTTCATACGAATTAGTTATGAATTTTCAAAGTTTTGGTCAAAACGGTCAAAGGGCATTTGAGGGACCTCAAGGAAAAGTAAGGCAAAACTGAGCAAGCTCGAAAAGTAAGGGCAAACCCTGGGTAGGAAACAACTAGGGTAAAATGCAATTGTCCTTATTTTTTTCTTCTTTTAATCGTAACCTCTTCATCCGTCCGAATCGAATCAAGGGCGGAACACGAAGTTCGCCTCCCGACCGTGCGGGCGGACGACTTTTGACGACACCCGACTTGGGGCGGCCGCTTTGACGACATTTACGCTGCGGGGAGGCGCGGTAGGGCGGCCTGGCTCCCACCACTTTCGAGGATCGCCGATGACGACGAGGTTTCGAGTTTATTCCAAGGCTGCTGCCACGGCTGTCCACCATCAAGGCGCTGGCTCATTCGCTGGCTGGTTGGCCTGGTGGCGACATGTAAGCGCCGGGCGGCGCCGACTCTTCTCGGCAATGTCTAAAGAAGTTTAAGGGTACCGTGAATGGTGACCAAGTGTGACGAGGCGGCCAAGGCAGCCTCGCTCAAGGTGGTGAAGCAGCCACAAAGTGTTTCGCGTAAGTATTAATTCTCGCACGCCTTTCTTTCTTCTTCTTCACCGCATCCTTTCGAGCCTTTCTTGATTTACTAAATAGGGCTCCGCCTTCTCGAAGCGACCACGGCCGCCCATACTCTGAGGGGCGGAGGATCTTCAAGCTCCCACAGGTGCGGACCCCATGCCGAGGCTCCAAGCGGCGACGGAGCGGAACGCGCGGGAGGAGCAGGAGGCGGAGGAGCAGAGGGCGGCCGCCACCACATGTGCACAGACGCACGGCATTTGAGTCGGCAGAGGTGAAGGCCGACACGCGCCAAGGTTCAGCCGCGGGCGGCCGCCGCTGGAGAGGGCGGTGGAGGCCCCGGCCAGCCTCCACAACTTGTCATCCCTCCGCACTGCGGGCTCCCCCGACATCCCTGCAAGTGCCCCTGCCGGAGGGGCCGGCCGCCACCAGCCGATTTATGGAGAGGGAAGACACGGTCGCCCCGTGAGGGAGAGGCGGTGGCCGCCACCGCCGGCCGGACGCCAAGGCGGCTAGCCCGAGGCGCCACCGAGCAGCCGGCTGGAGGCGAGCCGACGCTGGGGCGGATTCATCGTTGTTCTCGCCACCTGTCAAGGCCACAGGGAAGGCGCGATCGAGCCGAGCTGCAGGGTCCGTGGGCTCCACTGTTGTCCCATGACTTGAGACGGCCGAACAAGCCACCGGATGGTTGTCGGGCGGTGGACGGCCGCATCAATGTGGCAGCACAGACATCCGGAGCCGCTTCAGTCAAAGCCAGCCACGTCAAGCAAAGGCACCCAACAGCTTCTTGCAACGCGTCACCATTTGGGTGAGTCTTCATTCTGATTTCTTCGTGGGGCGCACAACACTCCACCGGTGTGTAGTCCCTAGTCAGGCTATCGAGCAAAGCGCGGCGGGAACTTTTTAGCACACTTTTGATTGACGTCTTGTTCTTATTTGCATCTTCGCCCTGCTTTTGCGTGACTATCACAACTCCATGCATGCTACCTTCAACTCCCCTGTGCCCGAGAGATGAACCGTAGGCCGAATTGGATGGAGAGCCGCAGGTGCTTCAGCTTTATTCATGGGGTGCGTCACATCACCCATGAGTCCGGGCGAGATTTGGGCCGACTCATCGAGCAATCGGGTCGGATCTTTCCCGACAACTTATTTCTTATTGCTTTTTCCTTCGGGAAGATATCTCGCAGGGGCAATGCCGACTTGAGGGAGCAGCTGGGTGTGGCCTGCACTCCTCCCACGCCAAGGAGACTGAGTGCAATGCCTTGGTCCAGAACGGACCGCACGCCAAGAAATCCTGCCCACTAGGAGGAGAGCCAAGGCGGCCTCAAGACGGGCGCAGTAGCCGAGGCCGCCTCAAAGCCGAGTACGAGATCGAGGCGTGAGCTAGGCCGAGGCGAGGCAAGGCCGAGCGAGGGTTACTGCTGGGTTGAAGATTTGATTGATGGTAGGCCGCCTCTTCAGCTCCCTTGTCGCTTCGCCATCCGACCCATCTTCTCGGACTTGTTCTACTTTCTTTTCTTAGTGCATTACTCTACTACCGCTGTCACGCCAACCAAGCCATCGGTTCACTACGCGAGGCCCGACGGCAGGTGGGGCTGAGATCGCACCAAGTGCCAACCAGACGCTTGAAGAGCAGCTTCGCGATTCTGCCCGATCCAGCCGGCCACTGCATGCTCCACCATCTTCAAGATGCCGAGCATCAGTGCCGCCGCCCGCCCGTGAGGTGATTTCCCGACCTCACTTGACCGCCGATCTCCTAGGAGGTAGCGGTCGGCCGCTTGAGGCCTCGGAAGGCTTCTCGCAGCTCTAACTGGGCTCGGGGGCTGCTTAGAGTTCTGCCCGGGCTTGGTATCCTGGCTGAGCTTGACCAGCGTGACCAAGCGGCAGGAGGCTCGACGAGGAGCTAGAGGCGGTGCGGCTGGCTATCATCCAACCGTGTCTCGGCGATCACGGATTTCACCGACACATAGCGCTTTTGCCCCGAGGTGAATGAAGACGGCGCCGCCACCCGGGAGGAGTGGTTCGGTCTGAACCCGGCAGAAGGAGAAGACTCGGCGGAGGAGATTGACTCCAACGACGAGGGCGAAGAGGAGGAGGAGGATGGTGAAGACATTGTGCCGGATGGTGGAGCAACCAGCCAGCCTCAGCCTGACTGCAAGCTTCCAAAGAACGAGGCGCTGGCGAACGCGCTGCTCGCAGCAATGATGACAATTGCCGAGACTCGCCAGCGGCCACACCTCCAGCCGACATTGCCGCCTCTACCAACCCGCCCGACACGCCTGCTGCTTCCCTTGGCCCGCCGACTCATTGCCTTTACTTTCCTCGCTTGCATACTCTTTTGAACAACTTTTTATTAAATTTGCGCTAGCTCCACCCATCGGGGTGTATTCAAACTATGTTGAATGCCGCCTTCAAGGCTTTTTGTGTAAATATAGTTATGCATGTGCTTGGCTTCCATTCCTACTTGCTTTTCATCTTTGGCTGTTTTCTTTGCCGCCTCCCTTGGTCGCCGCTTTCCCAACCTAACAGCAAGTCAGTCGCTGGCGGGTCGAGTAAGGGCTTGGCCGCTCAGGAGGCAAGTACTGAGCTTTCTTAGATTGTAGCAAAGTAAGAGGGAAGTCGCCAGCCGGGTTGTTCTAACAGCCGTTGGCGGGGGGGAAGTCGGCTTGAGTCATATAAGTTCGTTAGTCCTAGCAGCTTTTCGTGGGCATCCTTTCTGCCTTTTGACTCTTGTTAGCCTGGACAATGATTCTTCGAGCATGCAGCTTTCAACAAGAGAGGGCTCAAAGCCGCACACTACTTGTCCGATCAAGTAGTAGAACTTAAATATAACCTAAGGGTAAGTCGCCGCGACCGACGGACCCGGCGCCGACGAGAAAATGAATGTAATGACATAACCATGGGCATGATACTCATCATTCATATATAAAGAGGGTAGTCCCCTAGTACTTCTGGGCCTCGTTGTCTCATACTTAGTACAAAAAGGTAGCGTGGTACATACTGCATTTTAATTGTAAAATCTTCGAGGAGATTATGCCCATGGTCGCTCCGACTCCTTGCCTAATCATCCCTCTTTCATGCGCCTTCACCTTCCCGCGATCGATCGTAGTAGGAGTCGCTGCTCAGAGCTCGGCCGATGATTTAATGGGCCCTCCTAAGGGGCCGAGAGCTTTTACTGCTGGCTGTTCACCGATCATCCGGAGTACAAGGTCGCCTCTTGGAAGGATCTTGGTTTGACCTTCCGGTTGTGGTAACAGCAGAGACCTTGCCGGGGTAGATGGCGGACGGCTAAGGGCTAACAGCCGCCCTCTTCCAGCAGATCGACACCGCTTCTCGTGCTTCCCCTTCTTCCTCCGTGTACATGGTGACCCGAGGTGAGTCGAACTCAATGTCGGCTTGGGATAACAGCCTCGCACCATATACAAGGAAGAAAGGTGAAGCCGCCTGACTTGTTTGAGAAAAGAAAGTTTTCTAGAGGACGGCCGCAGCTCGCCGAGCCAACAGCTACCGAACGCTTCCAAAGAAGACGACCAGCCGGGGCTTGATGTCGGAGAGGATGAGGCCATTTGCTTGCTCAACTTGGCCGCTGACATGCGGTGGGCAATGATAGTTAGTCCATGCCGGTGCCCTATGTCGCCAGAGATACGCGCTGTTGGTCCTGGTATAAATTCGTGCATTGTCAGGTGATGATGTTGTGTGGTATGCCATACCGGTTGTGATATCTCCAATGAATGTTACGGCAATGGCCCATTCAGCTTCTTTTGATCGGGCTTCGCTTCAATACACTTGGTAAATTTGTCCACGCATTTACAAGCAGATGTGTCATGTCCACAAGACGCCGTATTGAATGGGACCACCATGTCTAATCCCCTGCACTTGCAAAGGCCAAGTGAGGGAATGGTCTTGAGTGCGGCCGTTTACAGTGTTGCTTGAGTCAAGACTTGGAACCCTTTGCGTTGTTTGACTAATTCCTTGGCTTCATCCAGCAATGCGTAAGAATCCATGGGGAAAGATTTGGCGACGAGTGATCTTGAGGCTGCATGGTGGCTGTATTCGCCTTTGGTGTATGTCCTTGAGGATTGCTATGCCCTTCTCTAGCTCGACGCAATGCCGAAGACTCCAAGAAACCGCACCCAACGAGCTTCCTGGCTCACTATTGTGTATGCTCCATTACCGTTGCCCACTTGTCTTTGCCGAGATCTCGCCAGCGGCAGCTCTCGTTAACTGTGAAATTAAGGATGGGTGGGCCCATGATGGAGCTGTGACTTCTTCTCTTGTCAAAATGGCTACCGCGATCGGGCGGTGGGTACTGTGGTGAAGAGTTGAGCCGGCCACCGTCGTTGTGTTGATGTAGTCTCGGCCAGCTGCAGGGTCCCCTGGCCGGGTTCTAAAGTCCTCGGTCGGGTGCGACTACAGCAGTCCCCGAGCACCGTCGTCAAGTCCCCGAGTCAGCTCGCTTGGCTCGCTTTGCCGATCCAATCACTGCGCTGGTCACGCGACAAGATGGGAATCGCACGGAGACGGGCTTGACAGACGGCTTGAGGAGGCGCGAGAGAGACGCCGTTGGTATAGCTTGTCGGTGGAGCCTATTCGTGCTGTGGCATCTCGCTGTTTCATTGTCGGTCTGCGGGAGAATGAGGAACTCATGCACCTTCAAAATATCTCGCCGAGTCTCCGAACGAGGAAGCGGTAGCTCGCCATGTTTGCGCCCTTGGCATCCCAGGCCACGGATGATTGCTGGATTACCAAGTCCGAGTCGCCATAGGATGATCCGCGTAATGCCGAGTTCTTGGCTAGCCGAAAGCTGGTATACGCGCTAGCACCATCCACATTGTTGGAGGCGGCAAAATGAATTTGCAATGTGTATCTGAGCTTGTCGCCTTTTTAGGAGAGGTGGAGGACGATGTCGCTCCTAAGCCGGCCAAGATCTTGATCCATCAAGTGCATCCGCCAATGAGTGAGTCAAATGGTGAGGTGTAATCGGGTCTCGCCCAAATAACGAGGAAGTTTGCCAGTTCTTCGACTTGATGGCAAAAGCAAGGGTTGGTAGAAGATCGTAGGAGCTGCAACAAGAATGGCCCATTTTGCCACCTCGGTCAATGCATCCTTTTACCTGCTTATGATCTTGGCAAGCTGGGCAAGACATACGACCGTGACGGGTGTTCTTGAAAATTGGGCTTGAGCTTATGCGGCAAAGTACACCATATAGTGTTGGGGAACGTAGCAGAAATTCAAAATTTTCCTACGTGTCACCAAGATCTATCTATGGAGAAACCAGCAACGAGGGGAAGGAGAGTGCATCTACATACCCTTGTAGATCGCTAAGCGGCTGCTCAAGAGAACGGGGTTGAAGGAGTCGACTGCCGTGGATCCAAATCACCGAGATCCTAGTGTCAACGGATGGCACCTCCGCTGCTCAACACACGTGACAGCTCGGTGACGCCTCCCACGCCTTGATCCAGCAAGGAGAGAGGGAGAGGTTGAGGAAGACTCCATCCAGAAAGCAGCACAACGGCGTGGCAGGTGATGGAGGAGCGTGGTCCAAGCAGGCTTCGCCAAGCACCGCGAGATATGAGGAGAAGGGAGAGGTAGGGCTGCACCAAGAGGAGAAGGGAGAGATTCTCATGTGTGGGCAGCCCCAAACCTCTAGTATTTATAGGGGGAGGGGCTGCGCCTCTAGGGTTCCCTCCCCGGGGTGGCGGCAGCCCCTGATCCCATCCGGGTGGCAGCCGAGGGAGAGAGGGGAGGCGTCAAGTGGGCCTTAGGGCCCATCTCGCCTAGGGTTTGCCCTCCCCCACTCTCCTCGCTTGGGCCCTTTAAGTGGGCGACCAGCCCACCGGGGGCTGGTTCCTCCCACACATGGCCCATGCAGCACTGGGGTAGGTGGCCCCACTTGTGGACCTCGACCCTTCCGTGGTCCCAGACGCACCGATAAAACCCAAACTTTTCCTGACCAAAAACAGACTTCCCATATAAATATTTACCTCCCACCATTCCTAACTCCTCGTGACGTCCGGATCTCATCCGACCAACAACATTCTGCTAACTACATACAAACTTCCTTTATAACCCTAGCGCCATCGAACCTTATGTGTAGACTCCTACGGGTTCGGGAGACATGTAGACATGACCGACGTTTCTTCCGTCAATAACCAACAGCGATCTGGATACCCATGTTGGCTCCCTACATGTTCCACGATGATCTCATCGGATGAACCACGATGTCAAGGACTCACGATCCCGTGATACAATTCCCTTTGTCTAGCGGTATTTTACTTGCCCGAGATTCGATCGTCGGTATACCGATACCTTGTTCAATCTCGCATCGCAAGTCTCTTTACTGCTCCGCAACACATCATCCCGTGATCAACCCCTTGGTCACATTGTGCACATTATGATGATGTCCTACCGAGTGGCCCAGAGATACCTCTCCGCTTACACGGAGTGACAAATCCTCAGCCTCGATCCGCGTCAACCCAATGACACTTTCGAGATACCAGAGTGCACCTTTATAGTCACCCAGCTACGCCAGACGCTTGATACACCCAAAGCACTCCTACGGTATCCGGAGTTACACGATCTCATGGTCTAAGGAAGAGATACTTGACATTAGAAAAGCTCTAGCAAACGAACTACACGATCTTTGTGCTATGCTTAGGATTGTCTTGTCCATCACATCATTCTCCTAATGATGTGATCCCGCTATCAACGACATCCAATGTCCATAGTCAGAAACCATGACTATCTGCTGATCACAACGAGCTAGTCAACTAGAGGCTCACTAGGGACATATTGTGGTCTATGTATTCACACGGTATTACGATTTCCGGATAATACAGCTTATAGCATGAATAAAAGACAATTATCATGAACAAGGAAATATAATAATACTTTTATTATTGCCTCTAGGGCATATTTCCAACAGCCTCCCACTTGCACTAGAGTCAATAATCTAGTTCACATCGCCATGTGATTAACATTGACAGGTCACATCGCCATGTGACCAACATCCAAAGAGTTTACTAGTGTCATTAAACTAGTTCACATCATCATGTGATTAAGACTCAATGAGTTCTGGGGTTTGATCATGTTTTGCTTGTGAGAGAGGTTTTAGTCAACGGGTCTGCAACATTCAGATCCGTATGTACTTCTGGCAAATCTCTAGGTCATATTGTAATGTTGCTTCCACGCTCCACTTGGAGCTATTCCAAATGGTCGCTCCACTATACGATCCGGCTTTGCTACTCAGTAGTCACCTGATAGGTGTTAAAGCTTGCATCAACCTTTACGCCAACTCTTTATCACCTCCATAATCGAGAAACATGTCCTTATTTACTCCAAGGACAATTTTGATCATGTCCAATGATCCATTCCTCGATCATTCTTGTACCCCTTGACCGACTTTCATGGCAAGGCACACTTCCGGCAAGACACAAAGATAGCATACTACAGAGAGCCTATGTCTAAAACATAGGGACGACCTTCGCCCTTCTCTTTTCTCGCCATGGTCGAGCTTTTAAGTCTTAACTTCATACCTTACATCTCGTGCAAGAACCTCTTTGACTCGATCCATCTTGAACACCTTCAAGATCATGTCAAGGTACGTGCTCATTTGAAAGTACTATTACATTTTGATCTATCTTATAGATCTTGATGCTTATTGTTCAAGTAGCCTAATCAGGTTTTCCATTGAAAACACTTTTCAAATAACCCTATATGCTTTCTAGAATTCTACATCATTTCTCGATCAACAATATGTCAATAACATATACTCATCGAAATTTATAGTGCTCCCACTCACTTCTTTGAAATACAAGTTTCTCATAAATTTGTATAAACCCAAAATCTTTGATCATCTTATCAAAGTACATATTCCAACTCCGAGATGCTTACTCCAGCCCTTAGAAGGATCACCGAGCTAGCATACCTTTTAGCATCCTTAGGATCGACAAAACTTTCCGATTGTATCACATACAACCTTTCCTCATTTAAAACCGGTAAGGAAACTCGCTTTTGACATCCATCCGCCAGATTTCATAAATGCAGCTAATGCTAACATGATTCCGACGGACTTAAGATCGCTACGGATGAGAAAATCTCATCGTAGTCAACTCCTTGAACTTGTGAAAACTTTTCGCCACAAGTCGAGCTTCATAGACGTGACATCACCGCCCACGTCCGGTTTCTTCTTAAAGATCCATTTATCTCAATGGCTTGCCGATCATCGGCAAGTCCACCAAAGTCCATGCTTTGTTCTCGATACATGGATCCTATCTCGATTTCATGGCTTCTAACCATTTGTCGGAATTTGGGCCCACCATCGCTTCTCCATAGCTCGAGGTTCATTGTTGTTTCAGCAACATGACCTTCAAGACAGATTACCGCACCACTCAAGCAAGACGCATCCTTGTCACCCCACGAGGTACGGTAGTGACTTGATCCAAGTTTCATGATCACTATCATAAGCTTCTACTTCAATTAGTGTAGGTGCCACAGAACAACTTCCGTGCCTCGCTACACACTAGTTGTAGTGACGGTTCAATAACCATATCAAGTCTCCACCATCCTCCCACTCAACTTTTCGAGACAAACTTTTCCTCGAGAAAGGACCCGATTCAAGAAACAATCCCTATTGCTTTCGGATCTGAATTAGGAGGTATACCCAACTGTTTTGGGTGTCCTATGAAGATGCATTTTATCCGCTTCGGTTCGAGCTTATCAACCTCAAACTTTTTCACATAAGCGCCGCAGCCCCAAACCTTTAAGAAATGATAACTTAGGTTTCTCCAAACCATAGTTCAAACGGTGTCATCTCAACGGAATTACGTGGTGCCCTATTAAAGTGAGTGGTTGTCTCTAATGCCTAACCCATAAACGATAGTGGTAATTTGATAAGAGACATCATGGTACGCACCATATCCAATAGGGTGCAACTATGATGTTCGACACACCATCACTATGGTGTTCCAGCGGTATTAATTGTGAAACAATTTCCACAATGTCTTAATTGCGTACAAATCAGAACTCAGATACTCATCTCTATGATCATATCATAGACATTTCATCCTCTTGTCACGATGATCTTCAACTTCACTCAAATTACTTGAACCATTCAATAATTCAGATTTGTGTTTCATCAAGTAAATATACTCTACATCTACTCAATCATCTGTGAAGTAAGAACATAACGATATTCATCAGATGCTCAAAGACTCATTGACCGCACACATCAAAATGTGTTACTTCCAACAAGTTGCTATCTTGTTCCATCTTACTAAAAATGAGGCTTTTCAGTCATCTTGCCCATGTGGTATGATTTGCATATCTCAAGTGATTCAAAATCAAGTGAGTCCAAACGATCCATCTGCATGGAGTTTCTTCATGCATATACACCAATAGACATGGTTCGTGATGTCTCAAACTTTTCAAAACGAGTGAGTCCAAAGATCCATCAACATGGAGCTTCTTCATGCTTTTATACCAATATGACTTACATGGCAAGCTCACAAGTAAGTGGTACTATCATTACTATCTTATATCTTTTGGCATGAAATGTGTATCACTACGATCGAGATTCAATAAACCATTCCTTTAGGTGCAAGACCATTGAAGGTATTATTCAAATAAATAGAGTAACCATTATTCTCCTTAAATGAATAATCAGACATATATAGCATATAATCCAATCATGTCTATGCTCAACGCAAAACACCAAATCTCGGCGGTAGAGGGAGCGTATGCTTGATCACATCAACCTTGGAAACACTTCCAACACATATCGTCACTCACCTTTAGCTAGTCTCCGCTTATTCCAGTAGCTTTTATTTCGAAGTTACTAACACTTAGCAACCAACCGTATCTAATACCGGTGCTACTAGGAGTACTAGTAAAGTACACATTAACATAATGTATATCCAATATACTTCTATCAACCTTGCCAGCCTTCTCATCTACCAAGTATCTAGGGTAATTCCGCCTTCAGTGGTTGTTCCCTTATTACGTAGCACTTAGTCTCGGTTTGGGTTCAACCTTGTTTCTTCACTAGAGCAGCAGCTGATTTGCCGCTTCATGAAGTATCCTTCTTGCCCTTGCCCTTCTTGAAACTAGTGGTTTCACCAACCATCAACAATTGATGCTCCTTCTTGATTTCTACTTTCATGTGTCAAACATCGCAAATACCTCAAGGATCATCATATCTATCCCCGATATGTTATAGTTCATCACGGCTCTAGCAGCTTGGTGGCAATGACTTTGGAGAAACATCACTATCTCATTTGGAAGATCAACTCCCACTTGATTCAAGTGATTGTTGACTCAGACATCTGAGCACAAGCTCAACGATTGAGCTTTTCTCCTTAGTTTGCAGCTAAGAAAATCGCCGGAGGTCTCATACCTCTTGACGGGCACGAGCCTGAAATCCTAATTTCAGCCCTCAAACATCTCATATGTTCCGCGATGTTTCAAAACGCCTTTGGTGCCTCAACTCTAAACCATTTAACCGAACTATCACGTAGTTATCAAACGCAGTATGTCCGATGTTCGCAACATCCACAAACGACGCTTAGGGGTTCAAAGACACCGAGCGTGCATTAAGGACATAAGCTTTCTACCGTCCGCATAATCGCCACGCCAACTTTCAACTATATTTTCTAGGAACATATCTAAACAAGGGAACTAAAGCGAAGCCATTTACATAATTTGCAAAGATCTTTGACTATGTTCAGATAATTAAGTTCATCTTATGAACTCCCACTCAGATAGACATCCTCCGGTCATCTAAGTGATTACATGATCCGAGTCAATTAGGCCCGGTCCGATCATCACGTGAGACGGACTAGTCATCATCGGTGAACATCTTCATGTTGATCGATTCTACTATACGACTCATGCTCGACCTTTCGTCTCCGTGTTCCGAGGCCATGTCTCGACATGCTAGGCTCGCTGGTTAACCCTAAGTGTTTTCATGTGTAAACTGTCTTACACCCGCTGTATGTGAACGTAAGAATCTATCACACCGCATCATCATGTGGTGCTTCAAACGACTAAACCGTAGCAACGTGCACATTTAGGGAGAACACTTTGAAATTGTTGTAAGGATCATCTTATTTACTACCGCTGCTCTAAGTAAACAAGATGCATAAACATGATAAACATCACATGCAATCAAATAGTGACATGATATGGCCAATATCATTTTGCTCCTTTTGATCTCCATCTTCGGGCTCCATGATCATCATCGTCACCGCATGACACCATGATTCCATCATCATGATCTCCATCATCGTCTCCATGAAGTTGTCTCGCCAACTTATTACTTCTACTACTATGGCTACCGTTAGCAATAAAGTAAAGTAATTACATGGTTGTTCAATGACACACAGTCATACAATAAATAAAGACAACTCCTATATTCTCGCCGTTGTCATACTCATCGACATGCAAGTCGTGATTCCTATTACAAGAACATGATCAATCTCATACATCACATATCATTCATCACATTCTTCTTGGCCATATCACATCACATAGCATACCCCGCAAAAACAAGTTAGACGCCCTCTAATTGTTGTTGCATGTTTTACGTGGCTGCTATGGGTTTCTAGCAAGAACGCTTACCTACGCAAAACCACAACGTGATATGCCAATTGCTATTTACCCTTCATAAGGACCCTTTCATCGAATCCGCTCCGACTAAAGTGGAGAGACGCACCCACTAGCCACCTTATGCACCAAGTGCATGTCAATCGGTGGAACCTGCCTCACGAAGAGTACGCGGTAAGGTCGGTCCGGCCGCTTCATCCCACAATATCGTCAAACAAGATTGGACTAGTAACGGTAAGCATATTGAACAAAATCAACGCCCACAACTACTTTGTGTTCTACTCGCAAAGAATCTACGCAATAGACCTAGCTCATGATGCCACTGCTGGGGAACGAGCAGTAAATTCAAAATTTTCCCACGTGTCACCAAGATCTATCTATGGAGAAACCAGCAACGAGGGAAGGAGAGTGCATCTACATACCCTTGTAGATCGCTAAGCGGAAGCGCTCAAGAGAACGGGGTTGAAGGAGTCGACTGCCGTGATCCAAATCACCGAGATCCTAGTGCCGAACGGACGCACCTCCTGCTCAACACACGTGACAGCTCCCAAGTGACGCCTCCCATGCCTTGATCCAGCAAGGAGAGAGGGAGAGGTTGAGGAAGACTCCATCCAGCAGCAGCACAATGGCGTGGTGGTGATGGAGGAGCGTAGCATCCAAACAGGCTTCGCCAACA
>JAHHZJ010005933.1:0-25425 GCA_021437245.1 Aegilops speltoides | reverse complement strand
CCGCAGAGCCAAGGAGTTGTCTTAATTTATTGTGACCTATGTGTCATTGAATAACGCCATGTAATTACTTTACTTTATTGCTAAACCGTTAGCCATAGTAGTAGAAGTAATAGTTGGCAGACAACTTCATGAAGACACGATGATGGAGATCATGGTGTCATGCCGTGAGATGATGATCATGGCCTCAAGATGGAGATCAAAGGAGCAAAATGATATTGGCCATATCATGTCACTATTTGATTGCATGTGATGTTTATCATGTTTTTACATCTTATTTGCTTAGAACGACGGTATAAATAAGATGATCCTCACTAAAATTTCAAGAAAGTGTTCCCTAATCGCGGCAATTCATTTGTTTTGAAGCACCATAATGATCGTGATAGATTCTACCGCTCACAACGGGTGTAAGCTGATTTATACAAGCAAAACACTTAGGTTGATTTGACGAGCCTAGCATGCGTGATATGGCCTCGAACACAAGAGATCGAAGGTCTAACATGTCGTATAGCGTATACAATCAATATGAAGATGTTCATCGATGATGACTAGTCCGTCTCACGTGATGATCGGACACGCCTAGTTGACTCGGATCATGTGTCACTTAGATGACTAGAGGGATGTCTATCCGAGTGGGAGTTCATTAAATAATCGATGAACTTAATTATCATGAACATAGTCAAAAGGTTTTGCAAATTATGTCGTAGCTTCACGCTTTAGTTCTACTGTTTTAAGATATGTTCCTAGAGAAAATTTACTTGAAAGTTTACAAGAAGCAATTATGGATCGGGTCCCGATATCGAGGATTGTCCTCATTGTCGCATAGAAGGCTTATGCTCTAATGCACCGCTTCGTGTGCTCAACCTCGAAGCCGCTTGTGGATGTTATAATATATGACATACACGCTTTGATGACTACGTGATAGTTCAAATGTAATGTTAAACGGTTTAGAATTGAGGCATAAGACATTTTTTGAAACATCGCGAACATATGAGATGTTCCAAGAGCTGAAATTAGGATTTCGTGGCTCGTACTCACGCCAAGAGGTATGAGACCTCACAAGTTTCTTAACATGCAAACTAAGGGAGAAAAGCTCAATCATTGAGCATGTGCTCGATTGTCCGAAAGTACTACAATCACTTGAATCGAGTGGGAGTTAATCTTCCGATGAGATAGTGATGGTTCTCCATAGTCACCGCCACCAAGCTATTAGAGCTTCGTGGATGAACTATAACATATCATCGTGATAGACATGATTATCTCTGAGCAATTCACATGTTTGACAATCGCCAAAGTAGAAATCGAGTAGGAGCATCAATTGTTGATGGTTATTAAAACCACTAGTTAAGGGCAAGAAGGGATACTTCATGAGACGACAAATCAGCTGCTGCTCTAGTGAAGAAACCTGTGGTTGAACCCAAACCCGAGACTAAGTGCTTCTCAGAATGATGGGAACGGTCATCAAGCATAACTACCCTAGATACTTGGTAGATGACAAGCTCGCAAGGTCGATGTAAGTATATTGATATACATTGTATTAAATGTGTACTTTACTAGTACTCCTAGTAGCACCGTGGTGGTAAGATACCGTTGGTTGCTTAAGTGTTAGTAACTTGAAATAAAAGAGCTACGGAATAAACGGAGATAGCTAAAGGTGAGATGACAATGTGTGTTGAAGTGTTTCCAAGGTTGATGTGGTCAAGCATCGCCGCTTCCCTCTACCATCGAGATTGGTGTTAAACCTAAATAATTGTTATTTGGTGTTTATGCTAAGCATAGACATGATTGGATTATGTTTATCCCAATACTGTTATTCAATTAAGGAGAATAATGGTTACTCGCTTATTTGAATAATAATTTCAACGGTCTTGCACCTAAAATGAATGGTTTATTAAATCTCGATCGAGTGATACACATGTTCATACAAAAGATATAAGATAGTAATGATAGTACCACATACTTGTGGCAATCGCCATTTGAGTCATACGGTATAAACGCATGAAGAAGCTCCATGTTGATGGATCTTTGACTCACTCATTTTTAAAAGATTGAGACATGCTAACCATGTCTATTGGTGTATACGCATGAAGAAACTCCATGCAGATGGATCGCTTGGACTCACTTGATTTTGAATCACTTGAGACATGCAAATCATACCACATGGGCAAGATGATCTAAGGGCCTCATTTTTCAAAGGAGATGAAACAAGAGAGCAACTTGTTGGAAGTAATACATTTGATGTGTGTAATCCAATGAGTGCCGAGGCACGCAAAGGAATATCGCTATGCTCTTACTTCATCGATGATTTGAGTAGATTCTGAGTATATTTACTTGATGAAACACGAGTCTAATTATTGAAAGGTTCAAGCAATTTCAGAGTGAAGTTGAAGATCATCGTGGCACAGGATAAAATGTCTATGATATGATCGTAGAGATGAATATCCTGAGTTACGAGTTTGGTACACAATTAAGACCTTGTGGAAATTGTTTCATAACTAATACCGCATGGAACATTATAGTGTGATGGTGTGTCGAACATCATAATGCACCCTATTGGATATGGTGCATACCATGATGTTCTTATCGAATTACCACTATCGCTTATGGGTTAGGCATTAGAGACAACCGTGATTCACTTCAAATAGGGCACCACATAATTCCATTGAGATGACAGCGTATGAACTATGGTTTAGAGAAACCTAAGCTGTCATTTCTTAAAGTTTGGGGCTAAGCTTATGTGGAAAAGTTTTAGTTCGATAAGTTCAAACCCAAATCGATAATCATTCTTTCATAGGATACCCAAAACATTTGGGTGTACCTCCTATTTCAGATCCGAAGCAAAAGCGATTGTTTCTAGAACGGTCCTTTCTCGAGGAAAGTTTTCTCTCGAAAGAATTGAGTGGGAGGATGGTGGAGACTTGATGAGGTTATTGAACCATCACTTAACTAGTGTGTAGCAGGGCACGTGAAGTTGTTCCTATGGCGCCTACACCAATTGAAGTGGAAGTTGATGATAGTGATCATGAAACTCAGATCAAGTCACTACTAAACCACGAGGTTTCCACAAGGATGCGCATTACTTCGAGTGGTACGTGAATCATGTCTTAGAGGTCATGTTACTAGACAACAATGAACCCACGAGCTATGGAGAAGTTTATGGTCAGCCCGATTCCGATTTAATGGCTCAAGCCATAAAATCCGAGAGAGGATCCATGTATGAAAACAAAGTATAGACTTTGGAAGAACTACTGATGGTCGTAAGGGTGTTGAGTATGTATGGATTTTAAAAGGAAGACGGACAATGATGGTAAGTGTCACCATTAAGAAAGCTCGACTTGTCGCTAAGATGTTTTCCCGACAAGTTCAAGGAGTCGACTACGATGAGAGATTTCTCACCAAAGCGATGCTAAGAGTATGTTGAATTATATTAGCAAGCATCGCATTATTTATGAAATCTTGCGTATAGGATGTCAAAACATTGTTTCTCGACGATTTTCTTGAGGAAAGGTTGTATGTGATACAACCGTAGGTTTTGTCAATCCTCAAAGATGCTAACAAGTATGCAAAGCTCCAAAGAATCCTTCTAAGGACCTGAGTAGGCATCTCGAGTTGGAATATTCGCTGATGAGATGATCAAAGATTTTGGGTTTATACAAAGTTTATGAGAAACTTGTATTTCCAAAGAAGTGAGTGGGAGCACTATAGAATTTCTCGATGAGTATATGTTGTTTGCAGCTTATTGATCGAAAATGATGTAGAATTCTCTCGAAAGCATATAGGGTTATTTGAAAAGTGTTTTTCAATGGAAAACCTGATTAGGCTATTTGAACGATGAGCATCAAGATCTAGAAGGATAGATCAAAATGCTTAATAGTACTTTCAAATGAACACATACCGTGAGAAGATTTTGTAGGAGTTCAAAATAGATCTGAAGAAGGAGTTCTTGGATGTAAGTCAGGTATATTGAGGAGACTCAAGACCTCACCACCAGCAGAAGAGAGAGAAAGGACTAAGGTCGTCCCCTATGCTTTAGACGAGGCTCCACAATATGCTATGCCGTGTAATCGCACTCAAGTGTGCCTTGCCATGAGTCACTATAGTACAAGAGTGATCCGTAATGGATCACAAGACAACGGTCAAAGTTATCATTAGTGACTAGTGGACTAAGGAATTTTTCTCGATTATGGAGGTGGTAAAATAGTTCATCGTAAAGGGTTACGCCGATGCAAAACTTGACACTAATGGTGACTCAATAGTAAACCGGATTCATATAGTAGAACAGTTATTTGGAATAGTTCCAAATAGTGTGTGGTAGCTGCATCTACAAGATGACATAGAGATTTGTAAAGCACATGGATCTGGAAGGTTCACACCCATTGACTAATAACCTCTCACAAGCGAGATATGATCAAACCCCATGGGTGTTGATTCATTACGATCACATAGTGATGTGAACTAGATTATTGACTCTAGTGCAAGTGGGAGACTATTGGAAATATGCCCTAGAGGCAATAATAAAATGGTTATTATTATATTTCCTCGCTCATGATAATTGTCTATTGTTCATGCTATAATTGTATTAATCTGAAACCGTAATACATGTGTGAATACATAGACCACAACATGTCCCTAGTGAGCCTCTAGTCGACTAGCTCATTGATCAATAGATGGTTATGTTTTCAACCATGACATTGGATGTCATTGATATCGGATCACATCATTAGGAGAATGATGTGATGGACAAGACCCAATCCTAAGCATAGCACAAGATCGTAGTTTGTTTGGCTAAAAGCTTTTCTAATGTCAAGTATCATTTCTTAGACCATGAGATTGTGCAACTCCCTGACACCGTGAGGAATGCTTTGGTGTGCCACAACGCCACAACGTAATCGGGTGGCTATAAAGGTGCAAAACGGTATCTCCGAAAATGTCCGCACAATAAATCAACTCGAGATCGGATTTGTTACCCGCGTGACTAGAGGTATCTCCGCCCACTTGGTAATGCATCATCATATCGAGCTCAATGTGACTAAATAGTTAGTCACGGATCATGCATTATGGAACGAGTAAAGTGATTTGTCGGTAACGAGATTGAACGAGGTATTGGGATACCGACGATCGAATCTCTCGCAAGTAACGCATCGATTGACAAAGGGAATTGTATACAGGATTGCTTGAATCTTTGACATCGCGGGTTCATCCGATGAGATCATCGTGGAACATGTGGAGCCAACATATGTATCTGCATCCCGCTGTTGGTTGGCTGGCTAGAGTTGTCTTGGTCATGTCTCCAGATGATTCCCGAACCCGTAGGGTCTACACATTTAAGGTTCTTGACGCTTAGAGTTGTTATGGGAATTAGTGTGCAGCTACCGAATGTTGTTCTGAGTCCTGATGAGATCCCTGACGCCATGAGGAGTTCCGGAATGGTCCGGAGGTAAAGATTTATATATGGGAAGTCCTATTTGGCCACCGGAAAATGTTTGGGATTTTTGCATTGTACCGGAAGGTTCTAGAAGGTTCCGAGTGGGGCCCACCTGCATGGGGGACCCACATGAATGCAGTAGTGGGGGCAAGGCCCCACACCCCTGGTCAATGCGACCAAGATCCCCTTAGAAGGAATAAGATCATTCCCAAGGGATAAGATCAAGATCCCTAAAAAGGGGGATAAAATCGATGGGGAAGGAAATGATGGGATTTCTTTCTCCCACCTTTCGCTAACGCCTCCAATGGACTTGGAGGGCAAGAAACCACCCCTCCACCCCTATATATAGTGGGGAGGCGATGGAGCTTTTACCCCTTCCCTTGGCGCAGCCTCCCCCTCCAACTCCACCTCCTCCTCAAGAGTGCTTGGCTAAGCTCACGGAGAACTGCAAGCTCCACCACCACGCCGTCTGTCGCCGGAGCTCTCCCTCAACTTCTCCTATCCCTTTCCGATCAAGAAGGAGTAGACGCCCCGGCTGTAATGTGTGTTGAACACGGAGGCACCATTGTTCGGTGCTTAGATCGATTCGCACGATCCGAATCGCGCTTAGTGAACGACTCCACCGATCGCTGCTTTTGCAACGCTTCAAGATCGCGATCTTCAAGGGTATGAAGATGCACCCTCTCTCTCCGCTAGTTACTCCACAGATTGATCTTGGTGATGCGTGAGAAAATTTTGAATTTCGCCACGCATGCCTCAACAATAAGTATATGAGTTCTTTCGACTAATGTTGAGTCCATGGATTATACGCGACCTCACCCTTCCACCATTGCTAGCCCTCTTGTGCCGCGAACTTTCACGGCACCATACACCCACCATATACCTTCCTCAAAACACCCACCATACCTACCTATTATGGCATTTCCATAACCATTCCGAGATATATTGCCATGCAACTTTCCACCATTCCGCTCATATGACACGATTATTTTTGTCATATTGCTCTTGCATGATCATGTCGCTGACATCGTATTTTTGGCAAGGCCACCTTCATAATTTTCTATACATGTCGCTTCTTGATTCATTGCATATCTCTAAGACAATCACGAGGCATTCATATAGAGTCATATCTTGTTCTCGCTTGAGTTGTAATTCTGAGTTGTAAATCCATAAAAGTGTGATGATCTTCATTATTAGAGCATTGTCCCGGTGAGGAAAGGATGATGGAGAATATGATTCCCCCACAAGTCGGGATGAAACTTCGGACTTTACAAAAAGAAAAAAAAGAAAAAAAAAGAAAGGCCAAAGAAAAAAAAGAAAAAAAGAAAAAGAAAAAGAAAAAATATTATAAAATGAGAGAAAAAGAGAGAAGGGACAATGCTACTATCTCTTTTTCCACACTTGTGCTTCAAAGTAGCACCATGATCTTCAAGATAGAGAGTCTCATATGTTGTCACTTTCATATACTAGTGGGAATTTTTCATTATAGAACTTGGCTTGTATATTCCAATGATGGGCTTCCTCAAATGCCCTAGGTCTTCGTGGAGCAAGCAAGTTGATGCACACCCACTTAGTTTCTTTTGTTGAGCTTTCATATTTATAGTTCTAGTGCATCCGCTGCATGGCAATCCCTACTCACTCACATTGATATCTATTAATGGGCATCTCCATAGCCCGCTGATACGCCTAGTTGATGTGAGACTATCTTCTCCTTTTTGTCTTCTCCACAACCACCATTCTACTCCACATATAGTGCTATGTCCATGGCTCACGCCATGTATTATGCGTGAAAGTTGAAAAAGTTTTAGATTATTAAAGTATGAAACAATTGCTTGGCTTGTCATCGGGTTGTGTATGATTAAATACTTTGTGTGATGAAGATAGAGCAACAGCATTACTATATGATTTTGTAGGGATAAATTTCTTTGGCCATGTTATTTTGAGAAGACATGATTACTTTGATTAGTATGCTTGAAGTATCACCATTTCTTATGTCAATATGAACTTTTATTTTGAATCATTTGGATCTGAACATTCATGCCCCAATAAAGAAAATTACATTGAGAATTATGCTAGGTAGCATTCCACATCAAAATTCTGTTTTTATGATTTACCTACCGAGGATCGAGCAGGAATTAAGCTTAGATGCTTGATACGCTCCAACGTGATCTATAATTTTCGATCGCTCCATGCTATTATATTACCCCTTTGATGTTTATGGGCTTTATTTTACACAATTATATCATTTTTGGACTAACCTACTAACCGGAGGCCCATTCAGCATTGCATATTTTTTGCCTATTTCAGTATTTCAAGAAAAGGAATATCAAACGGAGTCCAAACGGAATGAAACCTTCGGGAGCATGATTTTTGGAATGAACGTGATCCGTGGACTTGTAGTAAGTCAGGCAGCCGAGGCGCCCACGAGGGTAGGGCGCCTCCTATAGGGGGCGCTACTGCTCCCATGGCCCCCAAGTGCCACCGACATACTTCTTCCTCCTATATGCTTCACGATCCCTAAAACATCCAGAAGCCAACGAAACACAATTTCCACCACTCAGAATTTTCTCAGATCCACGAGATCCCATCTTGGATCCTTCACTTAGCCAGCCCACGGAGGGGGAATCAACCATGGAGGGCTTTTACATCAACACCATAGCCCTCCGATGAGTTGTGAGAAGTTTACCACAATCTTCTAGTCCATAGTTATTAGCTAGATATCTTCTTCTCTCTTTTGGATCTCAATACAATGTTCTCCCTCTCTTGTGGAGATCTATTTGATGTAAACTCTTTTTGCAGCGTGGTTTGTCAAGATCCGATGAATTGTGGGTTTATGATCAAGTTTATTTATGAGAAATATTTGAATCTCCTCTCAATTTTTTTTATGTATGATTGAGTTATCTTTGCAAGTCTCTTCGAATTATCAGCTTGGTTTGGCTCACTAGATTGATCTTTCTTGCCATGGGAGAAGTGCTTAGCTTTTGGTTCAATCTTATGTGTCCTTACCGAATGATGTGAAAGGGTTGCAAGGCACGATTGTATTGTTGCCATCGAGGATAAAAAGATGGGGTTTATATCATATTGCATGAGTTTATCCTCTACATCATGTCATCTTGCTTAAGGCGCTTTGTCGTGTCAAAACCGCGGATCTCGGTAGGGGGTCCCTAACTCGCATGGCCTAGGCGGATGGTAATAGGAGACAAGGGACATGACATGTTTTACCCAGTGTTCGGCCCCTCTGATGGAGGTAAAACCTCACGCCCCGCTTGATTAATATTGATGATATGGGTAGTACAAGAGTGGATCTACCATTTAGATCAAGGAGGCTAAACCCTAGAAGCTAGCCTATGGTATGATTGTTGTAATGTATATTGTATCTACGATTTAAAGCCCTCCTGCTTTATATAGACACGGAGAGGGCTAGGGTTACAGTAGTCTGTTACAATGGTAGGAGATCTACATATCCAGACGCCAAGCTTGCCTTCCACGCCAAGGAAAGTCCCATCTGGACACGGACGGAGTCTTCAATCTTGTATTCTTAGTAGTCTTGGAGTCCGGCGATTTATGATAGTCCGCTGTACGGACACCCCTAGTCCAGACTCCTCAAGAGCTCCCTCAACCAGCTTCAATGACGATAAGTCCGGGCCAGATATAGTCTTCGCTGCCAGGCGGTTCTCCTTTAAGTTCCATGTACCGCTGAACAAAGTGTCCGCTTCCTTATCAATGTTGCGCTTCTGGCTTCCATGCCCAATAATGGTCTTCTTTCCACGTCGCCGCACTAACGCGAAAAGCCGTGGTATCTTTTAATGTTTTACCCCCTAGCTGCACAAATAATCATTTATAAGAGAGGCAAGAATCTCGATCCAGATTACACCATCTTCCTTCCCGAGTACTCACCGAGCTCGACCAAAAAAAATCCATTCCACCATGGACCGCCGACGAGCTCCTCTTCTCGCGCCCCAACCTTCACCAGAGATTGAGGAGATGTTCCGGCTGCACACACGAGCTGGTGGCGCTTCAAGCAAAGGGATATCTCCTCCTGCCTTCATGGTCCTTGCTCGAGCCGGGTTGGCCACCTACCAAGGTGGAAGCAGGCGAGAGGCTACCCCAAGTCCCAACAAAGGAGCGGGTATGCTTCGGCCCCTATTTGATAAGGGGACTCTGATTTCTATACATCCGCTCCTCCGCTGCCCTCGAGTTCTACTGACTCAAATACCATCACCTTACGCCCTCTATCCCCGCATATCGCGGGTTACGAGCTTTGCGAGCTATTTCGGGCATCGAGCCCCATTTTGCATTGTGGAAGAGGTTGTTCTCGCCTCGCACTCGCTCTCACAAGGGGTCCATATACTATGGGCGGCGCCGAATATGGCGATTGCCGGACCGGATATCCATCCGAACTCCCTAAGAAGGCGCTCAAGACTAGCCTTCTAATGGTTTTACATAGAAGACGCCCGCCGCCGACCTGCTTTGATCGGCTCTCCAGAGTTCAAAGATCGTTTCAAGAACGCCTTTAGTTGGCGCTCATGAGCCTCTAACGGAGGAAGACAAGAGCGCCCATTATCCGACATGCCGAATAAGATTATCGCCTATTCGGTTGACTCATGATTGGAATCATGGCGACATGTATTATGCGGGAGTGCACCCATCGCAATACAGGCCACCCCATGTGGGATTTCAATGGGAAGATGACGCTACCCGCCATGGCCGCAGCGATCGATTCGCCGAGGATCCGTGCAGATCCTATCCGCCTATACAAGGGGGAGAAGGAGGACTTCCTTCGCATTTAACCCGCTGAATGGGTTCTCCATGAATAACCCCCCGTTGGTAAGTTTAACAATCTAAGGGCCCCGACCCACGCCAAGTTTAAGCTTTATATTATGTCTTCAACGCAGAACTCAAGGCCGGATTGTGGAGGACATGGTAAGTCCAACTCAAGAACCCGAGGATCTTGAGATCCTGTGATCCGCCTCCAAGAGGACACTATATAAAGGTGGAGCTAATCGACGGGTGTTCCACCAACTCAAGATGGATAATGCTTAGTCGCCATTACGATCGACTACCCCGGATTATATCCGCTTCCTGTGTGATTGAGACCAAGTCCCGACACCATTGTTTCTTCTCGCCGCTCCTCGACCTTCGTGATACGATGGTGCCTTGTAGAAGCCGCCAGTAAGGAAGCCGAGCTCACAAGCGGTCGACCAACAAAGGCCACCCAAGAAAGAAGCGGAAGAGGAGTGCGACGCGGATCGAAATGTCACCGCAAAGGTATAGCTCACGCCATTATTCGAGCAACGTCCTAGGAAACGCTTGAGTGCTCATGACCTTAGGAGGTGAAACCGCTCACGGATCATGCGGGCGTAGAGGTTGCCAATCCCACTCTTACCAGCCTGTGCTCCACATCCGGTTCTGAGGGGAGGTACGCAAGGCGCTGGGCTTCGACACTCCTCCAACGGAGGATGCCGACAGATCGTCCGCCACTAAGTCTCGAGGTGGAGAGCGCCATGAACCACAAAGCGCCACGGACACTTTTTCGTGAAGCGTGCTTCTCCCCGAGGCGCTGAATGCCTTTAACGCTGGGGACGCGCTCTGCGGTTGCTCAAGATGGTTTTACCAGAGCTACTGAGCAAAGATATAAAAGACATACGGTAAGAGAATTTAATAGTTATATATGCCGAGAGTCCCCGAGACTTAAAGTAGTTATATTAATCGATTTAAGGATCATTTGAAATGCGTGATCTTACCGAGAAGAATACCCAATCTGTTTTAGGAGCTGCAAGAGTGCAAGGCCCAACTTGAGGCCGCATTTGCCGCCGCCAAGTAGGAGGAAACACGGAGGCCCCTACCGTAATGCGTTTTTTAGAATATGTAAGCGCCGTAAGTGCATGCTCGCAAGTCTAATAATGACATTAAAGTACGGCGGACAAGATCCGGACAGCAGATCATCGCGCAAACCGAAGGCGGCATGAGAGGGTGCCAATGAAGTGCAAGCAGAAAGGAACAAGCTCCAAGATGCCCATGCCCTTGGAGAAGAGCTGAAAGGTGTTTATGCCGAGCTGTCTGTTCCGCATGGAGAATCAGCGCTTCGCCTGCTGCATCTATAGTAGTGCTTGTCGAACTCCTTTGAAAAGAAGAGTTCAGCGAGGAAGTCAATTGACAAAATATGTCTTGTAGGTATACTCACAAAGTCCCTCGCAGAGAGATGCCCATATCGACGGGTGATCAACTTCCTGAATGCAGGCAATTGCTCGAACGAAGTTCTCAGGGCAGCGAGCTGCTGCTTGTGCTTTATGGCCGGCCCTTTCTCCGCTCAAGGCCTTGGGGAGCTTATTGAGAAGCTTCAGGAATGCGGCTGCCCATTTGTGGAAGATTTTCGTCTGCTGCTAAGTTGCTGTGGAGGCCTGGGCTATGGCAGAAGACGCTGTACAAGAAGGCGGATCCCAACCACATGGCCGAGGTCGGACCTGTGGGGCCCGAGGGGAAGGAGATCCTCGTGAGTTTAGTATACGGCCAAGTAGAGTTGGCTGCTAAATTTTCCTAACGGGACTGTAATACTGTTAGACGGATTGAGGAGGAATACAACAAGAGATTTGACAATGTATTTTAAATGACATGTGAAATGCCTTCTAGCCGGATTGTAGATCGCTTGTCTTTGCCGACTTTTTCGCTTCTACCGGGACCCTAGAGTCCGGAGTGTGTCCTAATACCTTTCGTTAAGAAACAACCGGGTATGTATGGAACAGCGTAGGGGTCATTAGTGCTTTATCGCATAAGTGCCCAACTAGTTATGTTATATTACATGGTTAGTAAGAAACATCTTCCAGGAGAATAGTTCAAGTAAGGGTTCCTTCTCGGGAGGCATGCCCTAAAGTGCATGTCCGCATCACAAAAAGAGTAAAACATCCGGGGCGATAAATAGGTAGGTAAAAATCATCTTTCAAGTCACCTAATCGAATATTCCCTTAAGAACGCTTAGCTTCGGCTTCACCCAAACCGAGGTACACCCATCAATCGCAATCCGCAAGAATAATCGCAGAGGTGCCCTTTACCTCCTAGCCAACAATCGGGAACATAGGTGTAAGCAGGAGCCGCCAGCAACCCATCTTGGCCAAAACTTAAGTCATATCGATGCATATAATGGTGAATAAAAGGTACATGTGGAAGCTTGACACATGTGCTAGGCATGAAGCCCTTATAATAAAGCTTCTGGTAAAGAAGCCCCCAGGTATAATGAGTGCGGATGGCACATCAAGTGTATGCGAATAATGCGCAAGTAGGCCTCTAAGGGCTTTTTAGTAGAAGGGTTGAGAGAAGAAAGAGAAACAAAAGATGGCTGAAGTGTAAAAATTTGGACGAGGGAAGGGGACGAACTCTTAGTCCAAATGCTAGGCATAGAATCTTCTTGAGGCGGGCTATGCTCCATGGGTTCGCCTCGAATCGGTTGTCCGATGCATTGCAGAGACGATACGCCTCCGCCGGGTCAGACTTGATCGGTGATGAAGGGGCTTCCCATTTGGGCTTGAGCTTGTCCTTTTCTTGTCCCAAGGCAAAGTGAGAACTAGGTCGCCAACGCTAGTAAGTCTTGGCCTGTATGAGGGAGTCTCCGGGACTAGGGGTGTCCTGACAGCCGACTATCATTGTCTCGCCGGACTCCAAGACTACGAAGATGCAAGATTGAAGACTCCATCCTGTGTCCGGATGGGACTTTCCTTAGCGTGGAAGGAAAGCTTGGCATACGGATATGTAGATCTCCTACCATTGTAACCGACTGTAATTCCTAGCCTCTCCGTGTCTATATAAACCGGAGGGCTTTAGTCCGTAGGACACAACATACATTACAACAATCATACCATAGGCTAGCTTCTAGGGTTTAGCCTCCTTGATCTCGGTAGATCCACTCTTGTACTACCCATATCATCAATATTAATCAAGCAGGACGTAGGGTTTTACTCTCCATCAAGAGGGCCCAACTGGGTAAAACATCGTGTCCCTTGTCTCCTCGTTACCATCCGCTTAGACGCACAGCCGGACCCCTACCCGAGATCCGCCGGTTTTGACAATCGACATTGGTGCTTTCATTGAGAGTTCCTTCCGTCGCCACCGATAGGCTCGATGGCTTCTTCAATCATCAACCACGCTGTCCAGATGAGACTTATCTCCTGGACAGATCTTTGTATTCAGCGGCTTCAGATCGCTGCTAATTCACTTGGCCATCCGAGCAGATCGAACCCACGCCTGCCATTAGGTCAGTTCGAAGCCTAAAGTTCACGGCCGACATCCGCTGGGACTTGATCTTCGACGGCTCGAGCCACGTACCGAGCGTGCCGCAGACTCACACGATGGGCATGATCTAGCTCTATCACGACAAAGGCCTTGGTGGTCAAGATTAATCCGCCCGCCCTTAGTCCGAGCCGATCGCTTCAGACGAGGATCGGTGGCTGGACACCGCCTGGGTGCAAATTCCACGGCGATGGAGCCACACTAACCTAGTCCTCTTCAGAAAGCCTCGTGGACTCGAGGTACCGGACTCTTGCCGACTCAGACTCTCCCCGCTACCGCCAATCAAAGCTGATTACGCTACCATGGAGTTCACCGCCGCGACATCTTTCCAACACTCCGCTTCTTCTACGACATCCTAAATTCACTAAAGCATCTCGCTATCCGAGAGACCGCCGGACTATGGCAGGACGGTTGGGATACTGGATTTACGAAGAAATTCAAAGCCCACCCACCACCCACTTTGTAGCCACTGCCGTTTATCATCTAACCGACATGCTAGACTATGATTCAAGACATCGACGGTATGGACGCATTTATGTCGAGATGAAAAAGAACCAGCGCCTATAGTGGCATCGAGGACCACCGCCATACGACGATACATGGTGGATACCCCAAAAGGAAGCGATAACGAGGACTAACGGCCGCGTAAGATAATCCCACCGACAAACAACCAAAACGGTGACGCAGACGCCGCCCTAAGTCCCGCCGACAAAACAAAGGCCCTAATGACCCATCAATACAGCAGGGCAAACTGACGCATTTAACACGCAGACAAGCAACCGTCCGAACAGACGAAGTCGATAATCTAGTCCAGTTCGCGAAACAACAATTCCAGACGACCTTACGCCGGACACACCGCCGAGAATAAAAACCTTCGAAAAGACTCGCCGCCACCGCAAGAAGTTTGAAGAAGGAAAACGGAAGCTCAAACAGCTGAAGATACACTGTAATGAGGTGGAGCAAAGTGCTCAAAACCGCGGATAATACGGCAATGGCCATCAATCAAAGAGCTACCCAAGCGCAGTCTGCCAGATTTGACGAGGAGGCCATAGAGCCCCCATCGTCAAAAAAACAAAGAGGCCACTTGGTCGGATAGACGCCGTAGATGATAGGCCAAAATCCAAAAGTGGCGCCGCATATAGTTTACTAATGACCCTCGAAAACAGATGGCCCGCCAGGTCCATTTACGGGCCAAAAAGAGGGCCCTGTGAAGCAACGCAACACGCCAAGTGTCCAAAGACAGCAGTACACCCAATATGTGGGCGCCAAGACACCCACTATGTGTAACGCCCGGATTTGTCAAGGCATGTGTGTCCGCCAATTGTTCGTCGTTGCTTCCATGTCTTTTGCTTGTTGTTGCATTTTGTCATGTCATCATGTGCATTGCATCATCATATTTCCAAACTTGCATCCGCTTCGATCCCGACTCTTCTCTCCGCTGTCCGCTCCGAGCCTTTTCCCCATTGTCCGTGGTTGCAATCCCGGCGCCCTATGTCCTCCGCGCTGCCCCTCTTCTCTCTCTCTTGTGCGGTATTAAACCTGCTTGTAATGGGTCCGAGGTTTGCCAAGTGGTCTCGGTATAGCACCGTAGACCGCTTGCCAAGTTTTGTGCCATTTGGAGGTCGTTGGTACCCCAACGGTTAACCTGTAAATTGTGCCTCTTTGAGTTGCAGCCCAACACCCTTCCAAAGTGGCCCAAAACCAACCAAACTCCCTTCCATGTTTCCTATTGCTCGATCACGATCAAGGGCCGAAAACCGCACCTCATTTGGACTCCCCTAGCTCCTCTACCTATAAATAGGCCCTCCTTCCAAATTTCGGATCATTCCTCCCTAAACCCTAGCTCTGGCCCTGTCTGGCCACGGACATGTTCAACCTCACGGACATGTCCAGCTTCCACGCCAGCCCGACCAATCAAAGGCCGCCACATTATCGCTCGCTTTCCAGATTCAACCGGCAACGCCACCTGCCCTCCTCAGGCTTCACCTCACCGAGGCCCGCTGAGTTCAGTCTCGGCTCCGCGAGCCCATCTAGGGCCGCCGCCGCCCTAGCGCCGCCTCAGCGGCTCTTCCCGCCGCTTGCCTTCCGGCCGGCTGGACCCCGCCGAGCGCTCCTCGCTTACCTCCGTCTGCTACGCGACGCTTACTCCGCTGGCCACATTTTCACGGAACTGAGCTCAGCTAATCGCCTCGGCCTCTGTTACAAGTCTGTCACCATGGCTGCTGCAAGGCCAATACTGGGCCGCTCAAGGCTGCTGGGCCGGGCGGCTCTCACCACTCCTCGGCTGCCCGACCCTCCGACGCCGGATCTGTCCTCAGCCTCGGATTCGCCTGCCTCGCCAGTAATCCGCCTCAAGGCCGCCTCTGTCTCTGTCAGGCCGGCCGGCTGCCACCTGCCGCCGCTGACCTGACCTGCCTCGATCCAAAGGGATCGGAGGAGGATTCGCGCCTGGCCTCACATACACGTGGCTCTGCCTGGGCCCAGCAGGTCTGCCCAGCCTCCTTCTCGCCTGCCCGCTTTGGCCTCTATCTGACTGGTCAAGCCCATGGTGAGCCTCCAGCCTTATCCTTCGCCTCAAATAAGACTACATGTTAGCTTGCGCCACCTTCCCGATTCGGCCTGATTGTATTTTTTCCTCAAGCTAATTTTGCTATTTATCCCGTGAATTACAGCTTTGCGTAAACCCCCTAGACATCATGCATATAATAACTCATTAATCTGCATCATATGTAAAAACTTTATATATGTAAATGCTTAGTTTTTCATCTAGTTTAATATTTTGCCACTTTCATCCATGTTTAAAATGTTTCAAATGTTGTTTGTTTAAATTTGCTCAAATGCTATGTTAAAATGATTTAATTCATAACTATTTAACCAGAATTTAATTTAATAAACTTTATATGTAAATGGGGTAGAATTTTGCCTAGTTTAACATGGTCCACTTTATTTTCCTGTTTAACAACATTAAAATTGTGTTTAGGCAGAACAGTATCAAATTTGAATGTTGCTCATGAGGATTTTCCTAATTGTTGCTTGTTCTTCCTACTTCATTTAAACTTGCCTAGTTAGGTAGTTTTGTTATGCTTCACCCCTTGCCATGTTAATCAACATTTAACATTGTTGTGTACCTAAACGAGAGCGTAACTAAATACTTGTCGTGGTGTTTTGTTTATATGCAACTCGCTGCATATTGAGCTCCACTTAACTTGTAGCATTGTTTGTTGCACTTTGCCATGCCATGCCTCATTAAACCGACATGCATCATACTTGGTTGTGCATCATGCCATGATTATGCGATGGTTGTTTACTATGTTGTTTGCTTCTTTCCGGTTTGCTTCTCTCGATAGCTTCGCTCTCGCTCCGAGTTGTGAGGATTCGCTTGACTACGCACCGCTTGTCTTCTTCATGGACACGCTCTTCTTCCTTATGGGATTTCTGCAAGATGACCGCTACCCTCGATCTCACTACTATCATTGCTATGCTAGTTGCTCGTTTTTTTCGCTATGTCGCGCTACCTATTACCCGCTTGTCCACCTCCCATATTGCCATGAACCTCTAACCTTGACACCATTCCTAGCAAACCGTTGTTTGGCTATGTGACCGCTTTGCTCAGCTTCTCTTATAGCGCTGTTAGTTGCGTGAAGTTGAAGATTTCTCCATGGTGGATGTGGTTTTGTTGGGATATCACAATATCTCTTATATTATTAATGCATCTATATACTTGGTAAAGGGTGGAAGGCTCGGCCTTATGCTCGGTGTTTTGTTCCACTCTTGCCGCCTCTAGTTTTCCGTCATGCCGTGTTATGTTCCCGGATTTTATGCCCTTACGCTGGTCGGTGATTTATGGGACCCCCGACAGCTTCGCTTTTGAATAAAACTTGTCCAAAGAAGGCCCAACATTGCCTTTTACCATTTGCCTCACCACCACCTACTTTTCCCTTGGGAGTAATTAACCCAAGGGTCATCTTTATTCAGCCCCCGGGCCAATGCTTGTCTAAGTGTTGGTCCAAACTAGAGCGCTTGCCGTACCACCTCAAGGAAACTTGAGGTCTGGTTTTAGTTGTATGGACTGCTCATCCGGCCAGGCTCGAGACGAGATACGCACGGCTACTATCGTGATGTCGGCACACCGGGAGGCTTTGCTGGTCTTGTTTTACCATTGTCGAAATGTCTTGATGTACCGGATACCGAGTCTGATCGAGTGTCTCGTGAAGGTCTATTCCTTCGATGATCGCGAGCTTGTCATGGCTGTTGGGACACCCCCGCAGGTTTAAACTTTCGAGAGCCGTGTCCGCTGTTATGTGGCGATGGGAATTTGTTAATGTCCGGTTGTAGATAACTTGACACTTGATCCGAATTAAAACGTGATCAATCGAGTGTGTAGTCGTGATGGTCTCTTCTCCGGAGTCCGGGAAGTGAACACGGTTTATGTGTTATGATTGGCGAAGTAGGTGTTCGTGATCACCTCTTGATCATTGCTAGCTTCACGACTGCTCCGCTTTGTGCTCTTCTCGCTTCTTACTTATGCGATGTTAGCCACCATACATGCTTAGTCACTGCTGCAACCTCACCACCTTACCCCTTCCTTTCCCTTTAAGCTTTGCTAGTCTTGATACCCATGGTAATGGGATTGTCGAGTCCTCGTGACTCACCACCAGATACTTCCAAAACCAGTTTGCAGTGCCTATGTTACCGAAAGCAGATGACGCAACTAAGCTCAAGGAGGAGCTCATGAAGATCTTGCCCTTTGTGTTGTTTCTGCTCTAGTTGATCAAGAGGGAGCCCAGCTTGGGGTCGATCGGGACCTTTGGTCGATTTGGGGTTCTTCTTTATTTTGGTTCCAGATTCGACTTTGATTGTATCCGATGATGTAATGCTCTATTCATGTAATTGTGTGAAGTGGCTATCAAGCCAACTATGTATCTTCTTTCCTTATGTATTACATGGGTTGTGTGAAGATTACCTCACCTATGCACATTGCTTTCAATGCGTTATGTTTCTAAGTCGTGCTTCGACATCGGGAGATATAGCCGCATCGAGGCTGCTATAAGTTGGTAATCGAGCTTTCCCGACCTTAGTAGCCCAACCGCTTGATCGCTTTTAGCGGCGAGTTGTGTCTAGAAAAATGTTTTGAGTCATTTAGGAATTATATATCGGAGAGTAGGATTCTTTTACTCCCCAATTCTTCTCGAATTTTCTCGTGAGGTATCCCGACGAGAGTTTTGACTCTTTCTTCTCAAATTTCACTAAAAAAATTTTAGGATCACGCTGGTATCTTGGGATCGTTCGATATTCTTATGACGAGAACATTGTTCTTGGTGCCTCCCGTCATTTAGGGGTTGTGGGCGTTGTCCCGGGAGTTGAGCTCCGAGGTGTTGCCGCCATAATTTTATCGCCAGCAGTTTTGGAATAATTAGTTTAGTACGCCGACATCGAAAATCTCTTTTATGCAGTTGTTGGTGAGATAACCCCGCTAACCCAAAGATCGAGGTAAGTACGAGTATTGCCATGACTGTGATAACTGATGCTTTTCAAGGTTGAGGTACATTATTTCAAGGTTTCTTGGTTATGTGTTGACGGATGGATACAAATTGATGTAGGGATTGTTAGTTTGGTGAGATATATTGCTCTCTCAGATCCCCAACACCGCATTGCATTGTAACCGTAAAGTTTCTGGAGTTTCATAGGTGGGAATTCAAGTAGTTCTTAGGATATCCTTCCGACGGATGTATGATATGAAATTGGGGTTCACGCTCAGTGGTCCGCCTATTCATTTGCTATTGGTTTTACAATGGTCTCACAGGTCTTTAAAGAGTCCTTGGCTATGCCGACCACTGGACGCTTCAGATGTCATGTGCACCGCCTTGTACATGATGGTGTTGTAACATCGAGTCCCGTGTAGGCCCCACTATTTAAAACTTCTGGACAAATCTCTATCATATGTTTGTTCCGCTTATTCTGCGAAGCCAAATCTTTGTTTTGTTTTTTGTTTGTGGTATTCGAGTTGCTTCAAAGTCAAATGTTGAATCCATACTTTTCCTAAATGGTGTTCTCATATTTCTATGTGAATACTAATCCTTCTTGATCATTGAGGTTGTCATGCCAACTCTTTTCCTACCGTGCAGCTTCTCTTCGAGATGATCCCATCATTCTCCCCATCCGCAAGACTAATTATCATTTCTTCTCAACGGTGTTTGTTTCATCCGCTTCCAAGTTGCTTTTGTTTTCCCCGCCCACCCACCTTTTTTCTTCAAGGACACAGATTTCTTTACCAAGTATCTCTTTTATTCATGTGAAGTTTCTCCATTTTTTCCACAATGTTCTTACCGTGGTTCTCAAGAAGATGTTCTACTAGTCATCATTCTTCATTCTCGTATTCTTCTCCGTGGATCCAATTCAAGCTTTCGATATTCATCATATTCCTTTCCTCGCTTCTAATGCTTTCTACATCCGATGCACCTCTCAATCACTCACCTCTTTGCTATTCATTTATTCCAGAGTGTTGAATATATCTCAAGATTCGTGTTTCCACTCGTGATTCGCTCAAGCTCTTCGAGATTGGTATCTCATTTAAGTCATTTAATTCAACCGTGCAACATCTCTTTAAATCATTTTAACGGTTGTTCTTTTGAGGGCCCTAACCCACGTGTCTTTTCCTGTAGATCTTACCCGACTCTTCTAATTATTCTCGAGCTATTCTTAAATTCTTTTCAAGTGCGACGAAGAATGAATTTTCATCACCACATGCCTCTCCAAGATCTTTCAAATTCTTTTCATAGTTGGCTCAACCTCTTCGCTTTTGATTCTTCCTGTGCAGCTCAATAATTCTTGGTGGTGTTTCTCGTTGTCATTCTCATCATTTGAAGACCGAAGAAGAGTTTCTATTTAATCTTGCTCTATTCTTCTTCAAGATTCATGGTCCTAGCTTGATGCCATCCTCTCATAATTGTTTTCGATTAGAGAATTCTTTTCTTACCATCCGGAGCATTTCATGAGTTGTTTCCATTTCTTTCCTCCGAAGGCCATCATGTCATAATTCTTCATTCTCAGCTTTTAGCTCTCCTTCTCCATATTCTCACCGGCAGCATCATTCAAGTTTTCTAATAAACTCATGATCTCTTCTGCCCACTTGTATCAAAATCCTCTCAAGTATCTTTCATTCTTTCCAATCGAATTGTGCCTTTGCTACGCTCATTTTCAATTTACTATGGTTCGCTCAAGAGTTCTCTTTCTTTGTTATCATATCAATTCATTCGCTCTTTCCAATCCTACCGGTGATTCCATCAAGACCTTCCCAAGCTTATACGCAGATTCTATCTTAATCCTTTCACGAGAATAAGTGGTATGCCAAATCCTTTGGGTCATCAATTTAATTGATGAGGGATAAGCATAACATAATTCTTATTCTTGTTCATCCAAGTGATTAATTCTTTTATTCTTGAGGCCCTTAAAATTCTTTGGTTTCATTTGTTTCATCTTCTTTTCCCGGAGTTCCAACTCGAATTATCGCCAAGCTTCATCTAAATCATTGCAAGGCTTCACCTTGTGTTTTCAAGTTCTCTTCTTTTTTTTATCATCCCTTTATTACCGGAGTTCTTCATGGAGGCTCTACATGGTGGTTCGTCAAGGATTCTTTTCATTCCTCAGCTTGTATTCAAGATTTCTCTTGAAGTTGTGACCCGCCAAGCTATACTCAAAATTAAACAAAGGTGCCCAACACTTGTTTGTTCTCGGGGAGTTCAAGTATTTCTTCATCTTGCATTTCAAGTGCAATTCTTTCTACCTTATGTTTTGAGATGGTAGTTATATCATTCTTGACAATTTCCATTCATGTTTCATGATTCATATGTTGTCAAGAATGAGGTATTTTAAATCCATCAATCTCTCTTCTTGGAGTTATCTTGGTATAGATTTCACCTAAAGCCTTCCTAAGGGATGTTGCTATTTGTGGTGTTTATCTATGATCCAAGTTGTCTCTATCACCCTAGTGGAAGAAGTTTTCGTCTCTTTGGTTCTCTCAATCAAACCAATCGTTTCCGTTAGTGGTCGGGTTGTCACCTCATAATTTTGAGAAGTTTTCCATAAGCCCACTACAACTTGTGTTTTTTGCTGTTGATTTTCCAACAACTCCGCTTCTAACCTTCTTGAAAGGGTGCTTTCCAAGCTCATTAGTGGAAGTAAGTTGGCATTTTCTCCTACATTCTCGTTATTCCTATGATCTATCTTCTATTCTTTCTTCCAAGCAGCATTATGTTGCTCTTCACTCATCATGTCGTATGGTGAGGTCATGTTCTTTTCTTGCTTATCCATTTAACCTAGTGTTGTATCATCTCTTCAATATCTTTTCATCTCATCAAGTTTTCTTCTCTTTCTAACGGAGTGCTGTCCAAACTCCTGGCTATCTTGTTCCTTGGCTATCTCATTATACCGTAGGTGGTCATATTCTTTTCGCTCAGTGAAGCTCTTATTTTCATGTCTTTGCAACCTTCAAGTTCTCAAGATAATTCTTGTTCATCTTTTTCTAACGGATTGTTTGGCAATCTCGCTCATCTCACAGTATTTTCTTTTAGATTGTTCAACCTCTCAAGGTTCGTGGTTTCACCTGTCAATAAAGAAGCAACTTAGTTTTACCTCTTCTCTTCATCTTCCGCTTTCCTCCTAAGTGCCATCCTAGATCTCGGACGAGATCCTCTCAGAGTGGTGGAGTGTTGTAACGCCTTGATTTGTCATACCAGTGTCTCCGCTTAAATTGTCTCGTCATCGCTTCCATGTCTTTTGCTTATGTGTTGCATTTTGTCATGTCATCATGTATTGCATCATCATGTTTTCAAACTTGCATCCGCTCGATCCTGCTTCTTTCTCCGTCCGTCTCGAGCCATTTCTGGCTGTCTCAGGTTGCAAACTGGCGCCCTATGTCCTCCTGCCTCTCTTCTCTCTTTCTTGTGAGGGTATTAAACCTTTCGAATGGCCCGAGGTTTGCCAAGTGGCCTCAGTATAGCATCTGTAGATCACCACAAGTTTTCGTGCCATTTGGAGGTCGTTGGTACCCCAACGGTTAATCGGGTAACCGTAAAGCTCTTTGAGTTGCAGCCTAACACCCTTCCAAAGTGGCCTAAAAACCCACCAAACTCCTTCCATGCTCTCCTTGGCCGTTTCATCACGATCAGGTAATAAAACCCACCTCATTTGACTCCCTAGCTCCTCTACCTATAAATAGGTCCTCCTTCCAAATTTCGGATCATTTCTCCCCAAACCCTAGTCTCCTCACTCACGGACATGTCCAACCTCGCGGACATGTCCAGCTTCCACTGCCGCTCCGACCAATCAAAGGCCGCCATCGCCATCGCCGCTGCTTCCGGAGCTAACCGCTGCACACTGTCTCCTCCCCGCGCTTACTTTCGGCTGGCTGAGGCTCGCTGAGCCTCGTCTGGGCCTGCTGGAGCCCATCCCCTGCCGCTTCTGCCTGAAGGCCCGCCACAGCCTGAGCTCCTTCTCACGCCTCGGCTTTTGGCCGGCTGTATTTCCGCTAGCAAGGCTTCGCCGCCATTGGCCTCGTCTTTCGGCTGTCAGTTGGCCACTCCGCCTGGCTGCTTTTGCCGAGGAAGGAGCTCTTCCTACTAATCGCCTCCTTTCATACATGCCTGTTGGCGCGGGCGCTTGCTACGCCGCTTCGCCTTCACGGGCTGGCTGCTTACCCGGCCGCCGGCTGACCCTCCGACGCCGGATCCGGGTCTCGAGGTCTCTCGATTCGCCTGTCTCACGCTGGAATCGCCTCAAGGCCGCTTCGTCTCCGCCTCGCTACGGGGCCAATCAGGCCGGCCATCGATGATTCCGCCTCCTCGATCCAAAGGGATCGAGAGGATCCGCCGCCTCATGTCTCATCGTGGCCCCTTTGCCAGCCCAAGCAGGTCCGGCCAGCCTCCTCGCCGGCCTCGCTTTTTGGCTCTCATCGGATCGGGCTTATTCCCATGGTGAGCCTCCAGCCTATCTCTTCACTTCCCCAAATAAGACCACATGTTAGCTTGCGCCCACCAGATTTGGCTCAAGATTGTATTTTTTTTCCCCACAAGAATTTTGCTATTTATCCGTGAATTACGCTTTGCGTAAACCCCCTAGACATCATGCATATAATAACTCATTAACGGTGCATCATATGTAAAAAACTTTATATATGTAAAATGCTTAGTTTTCATCTAGTTTATTATTTTGCCACTTTCATCCATGTTTAAAATGTTTAAAATGTTGTTTGTTTAAATTTGCTCAAATGCTATGTTAAAATGATTTAATTCATAACTATTTAACCCAGAACTCAATTTAATAAACTTTATATGTAAATGGGGTAGAATTTTGCCTAGTTTAACATGGTCCACTTTATTTTCCTGTTTACCAACATTAAAATTGTGTTTAGGGCAGAACAGTATCAAATTTGAATGTTGCTCATGAGGATTTTCCTGAATTGTTGCTTGTTCTTCCTACCTCATTTAAACTCTTGCTTAGTTAGGTAGTTTTGTTATGCTTCACCCTTGCCATGTTAATCAACATTTAACATTATTGTGTACCTAAACGAGAGCTTAACTAAATACTTGTCGTGTAGTTTTGTTTATATGCAACTCAAGGCATATTGAGCTCCACTTAACTTGTAGTGCATTGTTTGTTGACTTTGCCATGCCATGCCTCATTAAACCGGATACGCATCATACTTGGTTGTGCATCATGCCATGATTATGCGATGGTTGTTTACTATGTTGTTTGCTTCTTCCTGCTTTGCTTCTCTCGATAGCCTGGTTTCGCCCGGAGTTGTGAGGATTCGCTCGACTACTTAACCGCTTGTCTTCTTCATGGACACGTTCTTCTTCCTTATGGGATTTCGTGCAAGATGATCGCCAATTCTCGATCTCACTACTATCATTGCTATGCTAGTCGCTTCATTCTTTCGCTATGTCATGCTACCTATTACCCGCTTGTCCAGCCTCCCATATTGCCATGAACCTCTAACTTTGACACCATTCCTAGCAAACCGTTGTTTGGCTATGCTAATCATGCTTTCAAATTTCCTCTTATAGCGCTGCTAGTTGCGTGAAGTTGAAGATTTCTCCATGGTGGACAGGGTTTTATTGGGATATCACAATATCTCTTATATTATTAATGCATCTATATACTTGGTAAAGGGTGGAAGGCCTCGCCTTATGCCTCGGTGTTTTGTTCCAACTCTTGCCAGCTCTAGTTTTCCGGCCATGCCCGTGTTATGTTCCCGGATTTTAATGCCCCTTACGCAAGGTTTCGGGTGATTTATGGGACCTCCCGATAGCTTCGCTTGAATAAAACTTGTCCAAAGAAGGCCCAACATTGCCTTTTACCATTTGCCTCACACCACCACCTACTTTTCCTTTGGGAGTAATTAACCCAAGGGTCATCTTTATTCAGCCCCCCCGCCAATGCTTGTCTAAGTGTTGGTCCAAACTAGAGCGCTTAGCCGCCACCTCAAGGAAACTTGAGGTCCGGTTTACAATGTAATGGACTGCTCATCCTGGGCTAGGCTCTGAGACGAGATACGCCGCGGCTACTATCAGGATGTCAAGACAACCGGGAGGCTTTGCTGGTCTTGTTTTACCATTGTCGAAATGTCTTGATGTACCGGATACCGAGTCCGATCGAGTGTCTCGGTGAAGGTCTATTCTTCGATGATCGCTAGAGCTTGTCATGGGTTGTTGGGACACCTCCAG
>JAHHZJ010005931.1:0-11837 GCA_021437245.1 Aegilops speltoides | reverse complement strand
AACATGATAGCCCCGAAATTTGAGAGTCAACCGGACCGCTAGTTGCTACCGGCTGTCCAAAATATCTTATCCACCTAACGGTCATATCATTGAAGGGCATTTATGTCTTATCATGTCGGGCTGCTCCTAGGCTATAAATAGCCACCCCTCACAACCACTAGTTGGTTGGCTGCTCGAGAGAACTTGACACTTGTCATCCGAGAGCAACCCATCCTCCGAGGACTTTGAGCGAAAATCATCAAGTGAGGAAAATCCAAAACCAAACCCCCACAAACCCAAAGTGATTGAGCATCATCAAGAAATTGATCCCGCGGATCCGACGCTTGTTACCTTTGAAGACTGTGCTTTTCCACGCTTAGCGCCAAGGTCTAGAGCATCCAAGAGGAATTGTGGATCGCCGAGTGACCAAGTCTCTGAAGGTTTGAAGTCACCAAGACTTACCACGAAGTGATTGGACGAGACTCGCGGGTCTTAGTTCAAGGAGAATACGTGAGGATCGGGTGTCCTGAAGTTGCGGCTCGAGATCGGTACTGGGACTGCGGTCCTCGAAGTTTAAATACTCACCGCCCAACCAGACGTATAACTCGAGACAAGCTGGAACTGGTTTACCAAATCATTGTCTTCACCAACTAACTGGTTCTATTTCCTCAACCCTTCCATTTCCTCATTATCGTGTTGAATGTTGTTCATATCTATGCTTGAAGACTTTGATCAAGACTTTCACAAACTCCTCGCCTCAATTTCTTCAGTTTGTCCTGTCTTCATCTTGTTATCCCGTGTTTACGCTTTCAGCATCGGTTAGTCTTCATTTCATCATGATGACTATGTTTGTATCCTCGTAATGTTTACTTCGAGTACTTATTCCACTAGTAAGTAGTCTTCGCTATGAATTTCCTCACCGCAAATTCCTCATGAAGAATTCATAAAAATCGCCTATTCACCCCCTCTAGTCGATATATAACACACTTTCAATTGGTAATCGGAGCAAGGTACTCCTTGTTCCGGTGATTTTGGTTTAACCGCTTGAGTTTTAGTTATGTCGACCGCATGTATGATCAAGGTCTCGCCTGGGTGTCCT
Source organism: Aegilops speltoides (assembly GCA_021437245.1). Taxonomy (NCBI): domain Eukaryota; kingdom Viridiplantae; phylum Streptophyta; class Magnoliopsida; order Poales; family Poaceae; genus Aegilops; species Aegilops speltoides. The sequence continues at coordinate 10,759 of JAHHZJ010005931.1, read as the reverse complement.
ACCTTGATGGGACGGACTACTCCTTATCGAAGAACAAGATGCTAATGCATCTTGAGGCAATTGATAACGATCTTTGGTATGTTGTGTTCCCTCCGTCACACCCTTTAACACCTCGATGCGGCTATATCTCCCACGTGTCGGCTAACGACTTAGAGGCATAACCGCATTGAAAGCAATGTCGCAAGTGAGGTAATCTTCACACAACCCAAGTAATACATAAGGAAAGAGATACATAGTTGGCTTACAATCGCCACTTCACACAATTACATGAATAAAGCATTACATCATCCAGATACAATCAAGGTCCGACTACGGAACCAAAATAAAAGAAGAACCCCAAATGCGATAAAGTGTCCCCGATGGACCCCAACTGGCTCCACTATCGATCCACTAGAACTAAACAACACAAAGGGCAAGATCTTCATCGAAGCTCCTCCTTGAGCTTGGTTGGCCACCTGCTCGGTAACATAGGCACCTACAAACTGGTTTTGAAGTATCCGTGAGCCACGAGGACTCAAAGAATCCCATTACCATGGGTATCAAGACTAGCAAAGCTTAATGGGAAAGGAAGGGTAAAGTGGTGAGGTTGCAGCAGCAATCAAGCAAGTATGGTGGCTAACATACGCAAAGAAGAGCGAGAAGAGAACAAGCGAACGGTCGTGAAGCTAGCAATGATCAAGAGGTGATCCCGAACACCTACTTACGCCAAACATAACATGTAAACCATGTTCACTTCCCGACCTACGAGAAGAGACCATCACGGCTACACACACGTTGATGCATTTTAATTCGGATCAAGTGTCAAGTTATCTACAACCGACATTAACAAATTCCCATCTGCCACATAACCGGCACGGCCTCGAAAGTTTATACCCTCGCAGGGTGTCCCAACTTAGCCCATGACAAGCTCTCGCGATCATCGGCTGAATAGACCTTCACCCAGAAGACCCGACCAGTCTCGAATCCCAGACATCAAGACATTTCGACAATGGTAAACAAGACCAGCAAAGTCAGCCGATGTACCGATTAATCCCGATAGGAGCTGCACATATCTCGCTCTCGTGGCAACACCGATAAGTCAAGCTACGAGTAAAACCAGCCCTCGAGTGCTAAGAGGTGGCCCCGCAGGTTGCCTGCTTCGACCAACACTTAGATAAGCACGCCCGGGGCTGAATAAAGATGACCTCGAGAGAGCGACTCCAAGGGAAAAGATAGGTGGTGGTGAGGCAAATGGTAAAAGTCAATGTTGGGCCTTGACTGACAAGTTTTATTCAAAGCGAACCGTCGGGGGTCCTATAATCACCCGACCGAAGGAACGCAAAACTGGGAACATAACACCGTATGACGGAAACTAGGGCGGCAAGAGGGAATAAAACACTGCATAAGGCCGAGCCTTCCACCCTTTACGAAATATATAGATGCATTAATAATATAAGAGATATTGTGATATCCCAACAAGTAAACATGTTCCAACAAGGAACAACATCTCCATGTTCCAACAAGGAACAAACGCCATCTTCACCTGCAACTAACAACGCTTATAAGAGGGCTGAGCAAAGCGGTAACATAGCCAATCAACGGTTTGCTAGGAATGGTGTCAAAGGTTAGAGGTTCATGGCAATTTGGGAGGCCGACAAGCAAAAGGTAGGCATCGTAGCATTGGCATAGCAAAAGAGCGAGCAAACTAGCATAGCAAAGATAGTAGTGATTTCGAGGGTATGATCATCTTGCCTCGAAATCCCGCAAGGAAGAAGAACGATTCCATGAAGAAGACAAATGACGTGGTCTAACGTAATCCTCACAACTCCGGAACTAAACCGGTTAACGAGAGAAGCAACCCGAAAGAAACAAACAACATAGTAAACAACCATCACATAAACATGGCATGATGCAAAACAAGTATGATGCATGTCCGGTTAAAGAAACATGGCATGGCAAAATGCAACAAACAATACTACAAGTTATGGAGCTCAATATGCAACGAAGTTGTATATTGACAAAACACCACATCAATTATTTAGTTCTTCTCTGTATGAACACAACAATATTAAATGTTGGTTAACATGGCAAGAGGTGAAGCATAATTAAACTACATATTTTGGCAAGTTTAAATGAGGTTGAAACACAAATAACACTTCCGAAAATCCCCATGTTATTTAGCAATTTAATGCAACAACAATTTTAAACATTTAAATGTTGTTATCATGATGCGGATGACATGCACAAGTTTTATGCAATTTTATGAAAATGTTGACATAAGTATGTTATGAAGCATTTGGTCACCATGGCGGAACAAAAAGGGTGCCACGGGCGCTAAACAAAAATGGTGCACAAAGAACATATCCAAAATGATGCCACGGCAACATATCGGTTCTCGTAGCTCACGAGATACCGGTGCAAAGGAGGCGGCGTGAGCGAAGTCATGCAAGATGGTGGGTGCTCCGCTACCAGGTTCCCACGGATAGTGGCATGGAAACGAAAGTGACACTACGGACACGGTGCAAACACGGCATCTCATACAACATGCATTCGCTGAAGGTTGTCTCGGGTTATACCTTCAAGCGCAGCATTTATGGAGCGAATCGAAGTTCGAGAGGAAGTAGTCGCTTCGCGCCGAGGGAAGTAGTCGCTCGCTGGCGTAGTGGAAGTAGTTGTACATGGCGGCGGCGGTAGTCGCTCACGGGTCGTCAGGGAAGTAGTCGACACGGCGAGTGGAAGTCGCTGACACGGCGACGGTAGTTGTACACGCTCGCTTCAGAGATGTCCGTGGTCGCTTCAGAGGTACTTTGCCGCGATCGCTGAGCGTAGTCGCATCGCGCGATCCGGCGGGGTACTTGTGGTCAACGCGCCTCTAGTGTACTTGTCGGTCCAGCAAGCGTAATACCCGGGCGGTCACGATCTCGACAACAAGTCTTGGCGCCCCAAAACTTCAGGAGCGGAGGTACACACAAGCAACAACAACACCAACGCTGGGTTCTCGGCATGGCCATGCCAGAGACAACAAAGGGCATAGCCGGCTTGGTGTGTTTGAAGTGGGCAGCTGGGCAACAGGATGAGCAGCACAACTATGCAAGCGGTCCCCAAGCAAACAAAGGCAAGAAGAGGACCAGGACGCGACAATTGCTGGACAAGGCATCGGGCAGCAGCACTAGTGCCCTTGGTGCGCCGTGGATGGAGTCAAGCAAAGAAGGGTCGCGGCCCAGGAGATGAAAGAGGTCGGGAGGCGGCGGATCCGGGCGAGGGGAACCTGCCTCCGGCGCTGGAGGCCTTGAGCGGAGTCTCGTGGTCGACGGGAGGCGCGAGGCCATGGCGGTAGAAGGAGCAGCTCCGGTGCTCAAGGAAGAGGCCCCGACGGAGGAGAAGGATGGCGGGACAAGGGATTCACCGCAGAGGTGGAGCTCGGGTTCCTCGAGGCATGGGGCTGGCTGGCAGCAGAAGGAGGCGCGGCGAGGCGCATGGGTCGAGACGAGGGCGCAACGCGGGTGCTTGGCGAAAGCGAGGGCTGCGCAGGGCAGCAGGAGGTGGAGGCTGGCGCGGTGAGAGGCTCTGGTCGCTGGGGTTGCTTCCCTGTTCCCGACGAGGAGGAAGACAGGGCGCAGGCATCTCCTCGTTCGCGCGACGAGGAAGAAAGGAGGAGGGGGATCGAGGAGAGAGATGAGTGCGCTGCTAGAGGAAGAGATGGGGATCATGGGAGGGAGAGTGGTTCGGGCTAGGGTTACGGGAAAGGTGGGGCGGCGGGCCTTGGGCTTAGAGGCCGCTGGGTTTTAGTTGCACTCTTCTTCTCTCTCATTTTCCCATTTAAAACAAAAACAGTAAAAGAGAAAGAAAAGAAAGAGAAGGATAGGCAAAGAATTAGCACATGCAAATAATATTCTTGGACTCACAAAATGCGCTAGTCCCAAGACAATAGAAGTGAGCAAGATTGCAAGATTAAATTCAAAATCATTTGAATTTAATTCAATAGGTTTGAACTAGGACTAGGTAAAGGAAGGTCCAAAATGTTGTGATTTTTGGGGAAGTCTGAAAAACAAGAAAGAATATATGGCAAAAGTTAGAGGCCAAGAATTGAAATAATAAAGGGCATTGGGATTTTTGCAAGTGTGTTAATGGGTGAACCCAGAGAATGGAATTATTTTATAATAGCTCCACTAATATCGGAGGATATATTATAAAGAGAAATCACCATCGTGAATTCCTCGATTTAAATAGATCAAAAGATCTATGCAATTTATTTAGTTGAGGTGCAAAAGATTTATGAGATGATGTCATGATGACATGATGCAATGCAAATGACGAAAGAACAAAAACAAATCACACGATTTAAACTCGAGTAGCCGGAAGTCTTCGAAGTCTTGGTCAGGCTGCTATACACCCTCACCGGACGCCACCGATGTGAAGAGATTCAAACAACTTGATTCTCAAGCAAGAATATCATATGTGGGCATCTCGAGCAAAGGACAAGATGGAAGAGTGAATGCTTTGGAAACCCTGCTTTATCTCGGGATAGGTCATCAAAGTAAATGAAGGAGTTTCAACTCAGCGTGACTTTAGTCGATGTTCTTCGAATCTCTTCAACCGCTTCAAAAGACTCGACAATGAGAATGTCCAACAAACCTTTGATCGCTTCATCGACATCTCAAATGAGCTTCGCTTATCGGTGCCATCGACATCACCGATCATGAAGTAGTGAAGAAACCGCTGATGTCGCTGATTCCTCATTTGATACTCGGGATCGATGATACAAGAACGGTCGACTACAAGTCGCTTGATCCTCGCCGATATCCTCGAAAGGCTAAACACTCATGAGTTCCAAATTGTCAAAAAGAGAGATCTCTATGGTTCAAACTATGGCAAACCACGCTGTCTCAAGGCCAAGGCTGTGTCTAACTCAATATGAGGATTCCGGTAGTAGCCTTGGTGATCCTCAAGAATTGAGCTAGGAGCTAGCACCGCCGTGAAGAAATTCCAAGTTCTCAAGATGTGGTCGCTGGAAAATCCTCAAGAAGCAGTGATTCCTCATCTAGTGACTATTAAAGAAGGCTGTGCCACAAATGCAAGAAACCTGGTCACTATATCCAAGATTGTCCTCGGGAAAAGGAAATGAAGAAGAAGAAATACAAGGATTATAGTTCGATGATGCAAAGAAGAAGAAGAAATCGCCAAAATCTTCGCATCAAAATCCTCAAGTCTTCTATCTCACAAGAAGAGCAGCTCCAAGAAGGCTCGGCATTCATTGGCAAGGAAATGGACCTCGGTTGAACTCGAGGAAAATGATGAAGAGGAGGCGTCTCAAGAATCTGAAGTCCGTGTGGCGAAGTCTGCGTCAAGCATCGCCTTCGTCAAGAAGTCCATCTTCAACATCAAGAAATCGACTCCACCGACAAGCCCGATGAAGATAATGATTGCCACGCCCCACCTATTGCTTCATGGCGAAAGGTGCTAAGGTACTCAAATACAACTCCTCCTGAATCTAGTGAAATGAATCGATGAGGATCTCAAGCCTAGCTACTCTAAACTTGCTAAGATTGTGTAAACAACAACGGGCTTTTGAAAAGGTTCAAACATGCTAGATAAAAGTGATGATATGTTGGGTGAAGAAATGGATCGCACTTCAGCCCCGATCGAAAATCTTCAGAGACTTCGCCTAGGTTTGATAACCTTCAAGGTCATCATAACGCCTCTTTGTCTAATCATGAGAAACTTTCTTATGAATTTCTTCAAGAAAAGCAAGATCACGAGAAGCTTTCTCTTGAATCTCTTCAAAGGAAGGAAGATCTTGAAAAGCTAAGAGTGTGTTATGAAGATCTTCAGAAGGAGCGTGATTCATTACTAGCTCAACAAATCAGCGCTTCTTAGGAAGAATTTGTTCCCCCATGCTTAAAGTGCATTGAACATGAAACTCGCTAATTTTTCACCGAATGTTCAAATGCTTCAATCATACAAATTCTTCATCTGCTCTCGCTATCACTAATTCCTCATCCGAGGACATTGCTAGTATCACCGACAATGCAGGTTGAAGGAATTGTACATGACATGCATGTACAAAAGCCTCAAAGGGCATCGACACTTTATGCATGTGCTCAAAAAGCGATCCTCAACAAACCGTAGGAAAGAGGGTATTGCCTTTGAGAGGAAACTCAATGCCGATGGAGCATATTGAAGCCCGAGCAGACTTCCAAAACCTCATGGGTTGCTGCAAAGGGACCTCCAGTGATCCATCTAACTTATCCGCTTACATGTGAATCTCCTCATTCTTCTCGATGAGTCATTTGACTCCAACTATAAACTGTCTCAAAAATCGAATGGTGAAGTATTTGCTAGATATGTTTGCACTAATCGCAGAACGGTTCCCCTATGAAGAAAATCTGGTTCCCAAAAGTTATGTTGAAAGCCTTCAGTGAATGTCCTCATGACACCACCGTGAAGAACAGAACCCTGCATCAAATTCTTCATATGGACCAAACTCTTCATATGGATCCAAGTCCTCATACGGACCAAATTCCTCACATGGATCAAATTCTCAACAGATCAAAGTCCTCATATGATTATCATCGTACAACAACTCGTCTCGCAGGTAGAGCTAAGGGCTATGAATATGTGCATTATTCTTCAAACCATTATGTTCATAAGTCCTCAAAAATTACTCGCTTATTCATATGCTTACCCTAACCCCTCTTATGTGAAACGAAACGGTTTGGCATCTTTGCCACCTTTCTCTATGGTGCTCGCAGAATGATGAATTCTTTGCCACCCTCCGATGTGGGTGGTGAAGAAAAGAACTAATCTTTCCGCAGGTCGTCTCCGACAGCGCTTTTAACGCCTAAAGAATTTGTCAGGGACCGATTTAAAATGTTCGAAGGACGCAGCGAATCATGATGAAATGAACTTTCATTTCACACGCCCTCATATCGCTATATCTGCTTATCGCTTGATGAAATTCATCTCGATGAAATTGATATCATATTCTTCATCGATGAAGCATATGAGATTGTAAGTTACACTAATTCATCGCAGGATGATCAACCCAAAACCACCGAATGGGTCCTCGATAATGGATGTACAAATCACATGACCGGTGACAAGAATCTATTGATGGATGCTCCTTTATCACCGCCACCTCAAGCATATCATCTTTGTCGACAAAGGCAAAAGTCGGTATTGGGCCTTGGTAAGGTTGCAATCTCTAAGGATAAACACATGGACAAAGTCATGCTTGTTGAGTCCTTAGGATACAATCTCATGTCGACCTCAATGCTTTGTGATCTTGATATGGTTGTCGCTCTTTGGCAAGTATCGCGTGTTGTGATTATGGAAGTCGATAATTCCAAAGTCTTCAAGGCTTTAGGAGAGGAGATCAGATATTGTTGATTTCTACAGACCACAACCAGCCATGTGTCTACTTGCAAAAGCTTCGATAGGCTGGCTATGGCATCGATTTACTTGGTCACGCAGCATGAGGAATTTGAACATGCTTATGGAAGAAGAAGCATGTCATTGGCATTGAGAATGTCAAATTCTCAAGGATCACTTATGTGGAGCCGTGAAGTGGAAAATGACCAAGGCCAAGCATCCAAATAAGACTATCATGACCACTCACCGTCCATTCAATTGCTTCACATGGACCTCTTCGACCTAATCATTACTCAGCAGTACTAATGATGCATCTCTATATGGTTTTGTCATTGTTGATGATTATTCTCATATACATGGGTACACATTGTTACTTACAAACATGAAGTGCAAGAAGTCTTCAAATGATTTTCTCGAGGGCTTCAACCAACTTTGGTGTGAAGATCAAGCATATCAGAAGTGACAATGGAACTGAGTTCAAGAATTCTGGTATTACTCATGAGTTATCTCGCTCCTATACTCCTCAAAGAAATGGCGCCGTGGAGCGCAAGAATGTAACTCTTGTTGAGATGGCCCGCACTATGCTTGATGAATACAAAACGCCCAAAGATTTCGGATTGATGCAATTGATATCGCATGCTACATCATCAACAGAGTATATCTTCGCAAATTCTTCAAGAAGACGGCCTATGAACTCCTCACTGACAAGAAACCCAACGTGAGTTATTTCAAAGTCTTCGTGCTAAATGTGGATTAGAGATCCTCACCACAACTCTAAATTTGCACCAAAGCAAATGAAGGTTTCATGCTTGGTTACGGAAGGATCTCAGACACCTACAGAGTCTTCAACATTGTTCTTCACAAGATTGTCGACATCAGAGATGTGCGGTTCGATGAAACTAATGGCTCGCAAAGAGAGCACCTACCTTCGTGTTAGATGAACCAGCCCTCAAGATGCTATCAAGCTCAAGGAAACCGAGGATGTCATTCCTATCAAGAATCTACTAAAGAATTCATTCCTGCTCATGAAGAACGCCGAGCTGATGCACTCGAAGAACATGATGAGGAAAATGGTGTCAAGAAAATGCCGATCAAAATCCTCATGACAACCAGCTCATCCTCGCTGCAAAAAGAAGTGCAAGTGGAGAAGATTATCGATGACATTAGCGCATCCAGTCCTTCTCACACGCTCAAAAGCCTCACATTTATCTAACTTTTGTGGGCACTATGCTTTTGTCTCTATCACGAGCCCACTAAGGTAGATGAAGTATTTCGAGCCGGAGTGGATTCAGGCTATGCAAGAAGAATTACATCAGTTCGAATGAACAATGTCCTGGAATTGGTCAATCGCCTGCATCCTCGCAAGCATAATATCATTGGCACATAGTGGATCTACCGCAACAAGCAAGATGAAAATGGCCTTGTGGTGAGGAATAAGGCATGTAGTAGCTCAAGGCTACACACAGTCAAGGAATTGATTTCGATGAAACTTTTGCACCTGTTGCTAGACTTGAGGCTATTCAGATATTACTTGCTTACGCTAACCATCATGATATCATCTTATATCAAATGGATGTGAAAAGTGCATTCCTCAATGGTAAGCTTGAGGAAGAAGTATATGTTGCTCAACCCCGTGTTTTGAAGATCCAAAGAATCCTCGCAAAGTCTTCGACTCAATAAGGCTCTCTATGGCCTCAAGCAAGCCCCCAAGGTGGTATGACACATTGAAGGAATTCTTCGTGAAGAATGGCTTCACACCGCTTCACTCGACCCTACTCTTTTACTAAATCATATGATGGTGAACTGTTTGTGCCAAATATATGTTGATGATATTATCTTTGGCTAGATCGACCAACGTTATAGTGATGAATTTTCCTATATGATGAGTGAATAATATCAAATGTCTATGATGGGAGAGTTGAAATTCTTCTTAGGTCTTCAAATTTGTCACAGCGAATGGCATATTCATATCTTAGGAGAAATACCTCAAGGATGTATCGAGGAAATTCGCATGCAAGATTGCAAAGGCGCCAAAATTCCTATGCAATCGATGAAAATGGTATTGACTTCGATCACAAGGTATACCGCCCATGATTGGTTCTTTATTGTACTTATGTGCATCTAGGCTAGATATAATGCTTAGTGTTTGCATGTGTGCCCGATTTCAAGCTGCACCAAGGAATCACACCATAAGGTCGGAAGCATATTCTTCGATATCTAGCTCACACACCAACACTAGGATTATGGTACCCAAGGGCTCGCTTGATCTCATTGATATTCTCGACTGACTATGCCGGTGATCGTGTGGACCGCAAGTCAACATCCGGCACTTGTCATTTCTGACGATCCTTGGTCCGTTGGTCCTCGAAGAAACAGTAATCGCGAGCACCGCTCATCACTGCTTCGAATACATTGCTGCGCTCATGCGGCTCAACCGCTTTGGATGAAGCAAACCTCAAGGACTATGGCATCAACGTGAAGAATGTGCCTCTCCTCTGCGACAATGAGAGTGCCATCAAAATTGCTCACAACCAGTGTCAAGACTCAAGACAAAGCACATCCAGATTCGCTATCATTTTCTTCGTGATCATGTGTTGAAGGGCACATCTCCATCGAAAGCATGTGAAGATCAAGAACAGCTAGCTGATATCTTCACTAGGCCCTTGGATGAGAAGAGATTTAGCAAGTTGCGGTGTGAGCTAAATATCTTAGAATCTTCGAATGTTGTTTGAAAAGGACACACATCCTAACCCTTATGCAGAATTGATGACTTAGATGTGCAACACATGAAGAAACATTTTTCTTCAATCAATGAAGAATAACACTCTAAGTGTGAAGAAATTAATGAAGAATTTGATTCTCAGAACCCTACGATAATTGTACGCGGTGTCTGAAATCATCATTCTTATACGGTGGGTCACGCCACCACAAAAGTTGAAAATCTTCAATTTGAGTTTTTCCTCATTTTTGAAATTCTTCAGTTTTTTTTAAATTCTTCAACTTTGCAAAATCTTCACTGTTTCCGTCGTTTTTCCTCATTGACTATATATATATGAGTTTATGTCCTCTACATCATTCACTTATTGCTATTTCTTCAAGTTGTGATTTCTGCTAAGTGAATGTGATCGGACCCTTCCCTCTATGCTATACTCAACCCAATCTATTCACAAATTCTTCATGTGCGCTCTATTTGAAACTCATTCAAAGTCTTCACTGTGTCCTTGTCACCAAGAAATTAGAATCTAAACTTTTAAAACAAATCTTATCCAGATTTTCGGTTTTACCGCTCAAACTGCTCCGCATCCCACGATGCATTATTATAATCACCCATGATCTTACACGATCTCATCTGCACAAGACGAGGTGACACATGTCGATGAAGGAGAAGGCAGGGCATGTTCGTCCCAAA
>JAHHZJ010005928.1:0-10168 GCA_021437245.1 Aegilops speltoides | reverse complement strand
AAGGGATTTCAAGGAGAAATGATGCCACTCCAGGCCGCCGGCCGGGATCGGCAAGATCCGGTGAAGATTCGTCCCCGAAAGGGGGAAAGGAATTTCGGGCAGCCCATTGAACGGGTTTCCATGAACAACCCTCGGGTGGGTGGGATGTTCATTTATCCACCCACACTTCAAAGTTGTACTACTAGTTTTGACGCAGGATCTGCCGGACGGTGGAGCATAATAGCCCGGCCCACAACCCGAGGATCCGGAAGATCCCTTGATGCGCCTCCAAGAGGATCCGACATAAAGGTGGAGCTAATCGACGGGTGTTCCATCAACTTAGCATGGATAATGCTCTAGTCGCCATTACGGTCACTACCCCGGCCTATCTCCGGCTCCCTGTGATTGTGACCAAGTCCCAACACCATTATTTTGTCCTCGGATTTGACCATCGATATGAAAGTGCAACTAATCCCTGTGTGGTTTTGGTAATTAATAACAACATATATATCATTGAACTAATAACTTCTTGAGAATCATTTCGAAAGTTCAGTGATATGGGTATGGCAATGATCAAGATGTGGACCCTCAAAATGCTAAGGAAAACATTGGCAAAAGCTCAAGACTTATTTTTGGTTTAGTGATCCAAGATCACATTGAGTCTATAGGAAAGCCAATACTATTAAAAGGGATGAGGTTATGATAATGATCCGTTGCTCAAAGTGCTTAGTGATCTATCTCCCAAACTATCAGAATCTTTCATTCCAACATATACTCATAAGTAATCTCGGTCCCACCGATTCCATAAACTCACCACACCGAGATGAACCACCTCACCATATACCCAAACCCTAGTAATTTCGGATTTTCCGATTCCAAACTCGGTCTCACCAAACTAGTGTTGCTAACCTTCAGAATCAAATCGGTGTCACCGAGATGATAAAGTCGGTCCCACCGAGATTGGCAAACCCTAGTCTTTGGAAGAATCGGACTAACCGAGATTGTATTTTCGGTCCCACTGAAAATCCCAACGCTCACAAGATTTGAACTTTCGGTCTCACCGAGTTGTCAACTTCGGTCCCACCGAGATTGGTCAAATGTGTTAACGGTTGGATTTTGTGTGGAGGCTATAAATACCCCTCCACCTCCTCTTCATTCGTGAGAGAGCCATCGAAAGAACTACCACTCCTACCTTACATTTCGAGAAGAAAACTACCTACCCTTGTGTTGAGATCAAGTTGCTCCACTCCCACCATATGAAACTTGATTTCTAGCCTTCCCAAGTTGCTTTCCACTCAATCCTTTCTTCCACCACAGCCAAATCAGAGGAGGAGAGTTGAGTGTTGGGGAGATTATCATTTGAAGCACAAGAGCAAGGAGTTCATCATCACCAACACCATCTATTACCTTTTGGAGGGTGGTGCCTCCTAGATTGGTTAGGTGTCGCTGGGAGCCTCCCAAGATGTGGAGTTGAACCAAGAAGTTTGTAAGGGCAAGGAGATCGCTTACTGTGAAGATCTACCCCAGTAAGGCTAGTCCTCCGTGGCGATGCCATGATGGCATAGACAAGGTTGCTTCTTCGGACCCTTCGGGTGGAGCCTCCGTGGACTCTCGCAATGCTACTCCGTGGGTTGAAGTCTCCATCAACGTGGATTGACGATAGCACCACCTATCGGAACCACGAGAAAATCTCCTGTTCCAAATTCGCTTGCTCTTCTCCACCTCTATTTACTACATGTGCAATTTACTTTCCGCTGCAAATACTCTAGAATTGCATGTGTAGGGTGATACTTGACTTGATCATCATTGTGAACTTGCCAAAACTTGTCTTAATCAAAAGGCTAAACTTTTAAATTGTCAAGTAGTCTAATCACCCCCTCTAGACATACTTTCGATCCTACAAGTGGTATCGAGCTTTGGTCTCCATTGGATTGGTTTCATTGCATTGACTCCATAAGCTTGGTTTCACAACCTAAGAGAGTATGGCGCCTAGTGAGGGTAATTTTCAGAGAGGTCCTTACTTTGATGGTTCAAATTTTGCTAGTTGGAAGCATAAAATGAAAATGCATATTCTGGACATAACCCCGCGCATGGGGCATTATTTGTGTTGTCTTGCAAGGTGAGTTCTTCGAGGAAGGAAAAGTTCCGATCGCGAAGCTACAACGGATGAATTATGGATGTTGCAAAACAATGCTCAAGCTTGTGACATTCTCTTCAATGCTTTGTGTCCCGAGGAGTTCAACAAAATCAGCCGCCTTGAGAATGCAAAAGAGATTTGGGATACTTTGGTCGAAATGCACGAAGGTACCGAGTCCGTGAAGGAATCAAAGCTAGATGTTCTTCAAGGTCAACTTGACAAGTTCAAGATGAAGGAAGGTGAAGGAGTCAGCTGAAATGTACTCTAGGCTTGCTCTCATCACAAATGAGATTGCGGCTTAGGAAGCGAAGAAATGACCGACCGATTCATCATCAAGAAGATTCTTAGAGCTTTGGATGGAAAGTATGACACCGTGCACTTTGATCCAAATGATGCCAAACTACAAGAATCTCAAGCCACAAGTCATTGGAAGAATTGTTGCTCATGAGATGACACTTAAAGATAAGGAAGAGCTTCACAACAAGTCAAGTGGTGCTTATAAGCTACATGTGATGCTCCCACAACCTCAAGTGACAAGCTAGTTTCCAATGAAGAGATAAGCCTAATGGTGAAGAACTTCAACAAATTCTACAAGAGTAGAAGCAAGGAAAGAAGCTCAAAGTCTAGATCATATGATGAAAAGAGATCTTCAGTCGGATCGAACGCAAATTGTGGAAGACCCGACACTCTCAAATGAGTGTTCGCTTCCCACAAGAGAAGAGAAGAATTCCAAGAAGAAGAAGCTCAAGAGAAGAGTCACTCAAAGAGAGAAGGAGAGAGAGATGAGAACGAAGATCCTCTTGAAAGCAAGGATTCGAGAGGAAAGACAAGTCATCAAGGAGCTACACAAGAAAAAACATCAAGCTCATGTGGGAATGGGTCTCCCCCACCCCAATCACTCCAAGAAGCTATCACTCCAACTCCAATAAACCAAGATGAAGGTGTTCGGTCTTGCTTCGTATCCTCCAACTCCAACTCCTATGACTATTTGATTCACCAAATGAGGGAATTGGAAGATGCTTCATGGCTAAAGGCCCCGGTATCACATCCTGAATTTATTGACTTTGATAGTGATGAGGATGACTTGCTTGGTGAAGATGAGCTTTACATGATAAATCTAGTGAGCCTAGTAATGATGAACATGCTAGTAGTCTTTATAGTCAGAAGAGTCAATGACAATGCTATGAAGGAATTGAGCGCCTAACTAAAGAACTAAACACTTTAAGTTAGCTCATGAAACAACTCAAGAAGATCATAGAGAGCCCTAAATCTCATGAGAAGCTACGCTCGAGAAGCTCAATCTAGAGCAAGAACATGAGTTTCTAAAAGCTATCAATGACGATCTTCAAAGAAGAGTTCTTCATATCTTGCCAAACGACTTCTCTTGTCTAATTTCTGCCACCTATTAAAACTAAGCATGACAAGCATAAGAAAATTCTTCATCTAGTAGTAAAATAACCATGCTAAATCCAATATTGTTTTTGTAGTTCTTTGATTCCACTAACAATGTTTCAAGCCAAGTTACACTTGAGCAAGAAAATAGTTTATTGAAAGGATTATAGAGAAAGGTGTCACAAGAGCCTTGCCAAGCAAGAACTTTGAGGAAATTGTTCGCAAGCAAGGAAGGCACCAAGAATCAAGGAATTGGTTTTGAGCGAAAGTTCAACGGAGGGGGAATAAGAAGGAATACCCCTCCAAATTTTTCAAAAGGAGAAGTATGATCCACTTCTTCCAATGTGGAACAAGCTCAAGATGACCTTCCACCACAAGACCACAAGCTAAAAGGCAAGGACAAGCTTCAAGAGGAGATTGATGCATTTATTGAAGCACCCAAGGCCATGGTCAAGTGGGTTCCCAAGGAAATTCAAGTTCATCCAAGCTCAACTACACCCCAAGGATTCCCATCAAGATGATGTGGATCCCAAGAAGAAGAACTAGAGAGTTCTTGAGGGTGACTCCCCAACATACTTCACTCACATTCATTTTGGCAAGAACTTGTGCAATCAACTTCCACATCTTGCACTAGTTCATGGAGTCACAAACCTCTGTTGGTAAGTCAAGGGACAAGGTAATCATTGCTTTCATGGACATCATCTATGTGTACTTCAATCTATGTCCATGGATATCCTTGTTTGTTCCTTGGGACTAACCCATGTAGGTATTGAAAGTCCCAATCCAAAGGATTGCTCCCAACCTTGATGATCTTCATCAACATTGAGCATCCACATCTTCAACATCTACATGAAGTCTTCTACGACAACCCAAGGTTAGTTTGACCCTTTAAAAGGGTTTCACATCAAGGGGAGCTTTGTTTAAAGAATGAGCTAAAGCATCTTCAAATGATGTGAACACATTAATGTTTTATGTAAAAGTGGTAACCCCACTTGTGTTAAACGATGAGTATGACCTATGATCAAATGTTCTCATTTGACTCCTAAGTCAATATATTAATATAGATGACCTAGTATCGCAAATTGTGTGTAGTAGCTAGAGTTTTGTTGTGCTTTTGACACATATTTCATTTGCTATCTTATTGTGTGAGCATGTTGATGCATAATTTTATCCATTCGAGGACATCCATTTGTTGCTTTGGTCTTTTGGATTTTTTCACCAAATGGATGGACAAGAATGCCTAAGTTCCCCCTAGCTATCTATGCTTTCTTGTCTCAAACTCTATTCATGCTTATATCACAAACTTTGACAAGTCTTTTTCGACACACCGAGGGGAGCACGAGCCACCGATCCCAAAAGCTTAAATTCCAAAACCTTTAAGTTTTTCGCGACAACCCACTCAAATCGGAGACCAAATCACTTGATTGATCTAGGTTTTCACCCTGAAACCGAAGGAAATTTGGGATAAGTGAGTAACCTTTAAAACCATTCTGCCACCGAAGTTTTAACTCGGTCCCACCGACCAAGATATATACCGAGGGCGCGCTGATTCTTTCTTCAAACGCCTCGCCCCCAAACCCTTTGCCGCCGCCGTGGTCTCCGGACGCCTCGCGCCCCGGCGCCCCAGGGTCTCCCCGCCAACAAATCTCCGGTTTGCCAAGAGAAATCCACCAAGTTAGGTGATTTGATCCTCTCTGTTTCAACCTCCGATTCAATACGATTGGTTCCATCTTGCCACGTTTGAGATCTTCCATCCAGCAGATTAGTTCTTAGAACAAATTGAGGAAAGTTTTAGGTTAGGTTTCCAACATCTCGTGAGACCGATTCTACATTCTGATGACCGAGGCCTCCGCCATCAGACGACTTTTCGTCCAACCGAAGGTTTAAATCGACCGAAATGAGGATTTTGAAACCTAGTGTTCTCGGTAGACAAACCCATTTCGTCCAACCAAAGTGGTGAATGGTTCTTTGACACTTCGATTCAAATTTTAGACTGGTCCACCAAATGCATTCGGAAAACCTAAACTGAAATTTGAACTCATTTTTTGCAAAATCTTCTAGCGGATAACCTTCTATTCGCCTATACCTTATCTATTCACAAGTTGTCACCATGTCGATGCCTGACAGGAAAGTCGAATCACCAATTGAGATTCCAGAGGCACTAGTCCCAAGCCGAGTTTTCGATGATGGTGAGAGGAGCACCAAGTGGTTTTCCCCGCCACCGGGAAGAAGAGGAATTCATGAAGAGGATTGATTTTTTGAGGAAGAGATTTTTAAGAAGAAAAAGTGGTTGCCAAAGAGCATCAAGGGCAACAAACCAAGAAAGGCACCAGAAAGTGAAGAAGTCCAGCTGCAAGAAGTTGAGCATGGAAGAAGAAACATCCAGAATAAAGAAAACTTCCAAGAGGAAGAGGATTGTCATGATGAAGCTAATGATGATTCTGATGAGGAAGCACCCCACCTCCTCGTAAGCTTAAGTTGATGGAGATGCATCAAGGTGAGCACCTACAAGGTCTAAGCCATCAGCCCAAAGAAAGGCAGCTAAGCCAAGCCTCGCCGCCAAGCCCAAGAAAACAAGGAGAAACATTCCTGCTTCAGAGAAGAAGAAAGACAATGTGCCACCACGAGTCGATGATGAGGCACATGTATTGTCAAACTCCGTAAACTGCCACCCACAATGATGCTCATCCTCGAGCTGAAACATGAAGGAAAGGAAAGACAAAGGTCTCGCTATGGAGGCAAGTTGATCCATATGCCACCAGAGAAGGACAGCTGTTGACCAAGGTTCCACACCGAGAGCAACAAGATTTCTATGAGATGGCTTATGGACAAGAAGCCCATTGTCGACACTAGATATGTTGACCGGCATATATTGACAAAGGAAGAGCACGAGACTACTTTCCACATGTGCATGAGAGCTTCACCGCATGTGGTGTTGTGAGTTGCTGGTCAAACGACACTTGAATGATGAGATGATCATGCAATTCTATGCCACAACTCATTTCTATCCGATGGCGAATTGTATGGATGATCAAGGCCGAGATTCTCTTCTATAGTTGAAGAGTGGGCAGACGCTGAATGCTCCAAAGGTCAAGAGAAGATGATGTTGATGTCTATGGAATTCCCAAGAAAAATCATGAGTCTATGAAGAAATGTACAATGAGGTACCAAAGGATGTAGAGATCCTGAAGCCCTGGTATCATCTCCCAGGTCTCCCAACCACAAACACAATCCTCGAGGCATACCTTATGCCCAAGTCTAGAGATCATCGATGATAAGAGGCTATTCTATCAACATGCTGCATATACTAGATCAAGGCACCTTTCAAGGTGATGGACCGATAGTTGAGACTATCAAGAGGACGCAGCAGACTGTAAGAGGTCATGTGGGTTTGCCCGACATTCAGATGCTCATCAATGCCAAGTTTGGCACGGCACCTACTTGTTGGATAGACCCCACTTGCCACCGCAGCCCGAGCATGAGGATAATGAAGTTGTGATGACCGAGGATGATCCCACGCTGTGAAGGTCAAGCAAGTCCAAGCTGCCAAACAAGCTAAAGTCGAGAAGGAAGAGCAGCAGCAGCCTAAACCCAAGAGTGTTGGAGAACAGCCTTGAAGCTACCCAGGATTGAACTCACTGCCAAAGATAGTGCGCCTGTGGAGAGTCTTGAGAGGATAGTTGAAGACAAGTTCCATGCCTCGATGTCAAGTCGATCAAGTGCAAGTCATCACAACAAGCTTGAGGCAGATATTGAGGAAGCCAAGAGGAGAAGGCAGAGCTCATGAAGGAGATGGAAGGTGATTTAGTCCAGATGATTATGAGCAGCCTGCCTAGTTCCCACAAGACCCAGATCACCGCTATTCCAAAGGATGACCCTGTATACATGACAAGACCTCCCACAGCTCCATCGGCCCAGCCCAGCCCAAGGTCCACCTCCACCCACAGACTTCACCAAGCCTTTTGCAGATGCAGCTATCTCAACTCCATCAACCTGCATAGAGCCGCCAACAGAGTCCCTAGTGACGCTTAGCTCTATACCTTTTCAACTTTTGGTAACTTGTTGCCAAAGGGGAGAAATTGTATAGATCATAGGACTTCGGAGAGAGAGTGCTCGCTTTGCTCTTTTCATTTATGGTTTCTTTTGAGATACTTTTGAGTTTTCGAGAATTCCTGTGTTTGATACTACGCTTGTTTCTACTTTGATGAGTGCTTGATCATACTATGCCTTAATGTGTGCTTAATGCTTATCATATGCTATTCATATCTTGTATGATCATTTACTCATGTCTTGGTGATTGGGTGCATGCTATTCATTCTTATCATTTTGTGCGCCCACCAAGATGTATGTGACATGGAAGAGTGACCCATGATCCTAATCGATTGGCATTTGCATTCAAACGCAAATCTTAAATAATGCACAAATTTAGGGGAGCTCTTGCTTATCACATACTTCTCAAAGCTTATTTATATTATTCATTGATTATATCATTTGTGTTTGATCTATATGTTGTCATCAATTACCAAAAGGGGAGATTGAAAGTGCAACTAATCCCCGGTGGTTTTGGTAATTAATAACAACATATATATCATTGAACTAATAACTTTTGAGATCATTTCGTAAAGTTCGATATGGGTATGGCAATGATCAAGATGTGGACCCTCAAAATGCTAAGGAAAACATTGGCAAAAGCTCAAGACTCTATTTTTGGTTTAGTGATCCAAGATCACATTGAGTCTATAGGAAAGCCAATACTATTAAAAGGGATGAGGTTATGATAATGATCCGTTGCTCAAAGTGCTTAGTGATCTATCTCCCAAACTATCAATCTTTCATTCCAACATATACCATAAGTAATCTCGGTCCCACCGATTCCATAAACTCACCACACCGAGATGAACCACCTCACCATATACCCAAACCCTAGAATTTCGGATTTTCCGATTCCAAACTCGTTCACCAAACTAGTGGCAACCTCAGAACCTTTTCAGAATCAAATCGGTGTCACCGAGATGATAAAGTCGGTCCCACCGAGATTGGCAAACCCTAGTCTTTGGAAGAATCGACTAACCGAGATTGTATTTTCGTCCCACCAAAATCCCAACGCTCACAAGATTTGAACTTTCGGTCTCACCGAGTTGTCAACTTCGTCCGACCGAGATTGGTCAAATGTGTTAACGGTTGGATTTTGTGTGGAGGCTATAAATACCCCTCCACCTCCTCTTCATTCGTGGAGAGAGCCATGTAAAGAACTACCACTCCTACCTTACATTTCCGAGAAGAAAACTACCTACCCTTGTGTTGAGATCAAGTTGCTCCACTCCCACCATATGAAACTTGATTTCTAGCCTTCCCAAGTTGCTTTCCACTCAATCCTTTCTTCCACCACAGCCAAATCGGAGGAGAGTTGAGTGTTGGGGAGATTATCATTTGAAGCACAAGAGCAAGGAGTTCATCATCACCAACACCATCTATTACCTTTTGGAGGGTGGTGCCTCCTAGATTGGTTAGGTGTCGCTGGGGAGCCTCCACAAGATGTGGAGTTGAACCAAGAAGTTTGTAAGGGCAAGGAGATCGCTTACTTGTGAAGATCTACCCCGAGTAAGGCTAGTCCTCCGGGCGATGCCATGATGGCATAGACAAGGTTGCTTCTTCGGACCCTTCGTGGGTGGAGCCCTCCGTGGACTCTCGCAGCCTACCTCCGTGGGTTGAAGTCTCCATCAACGGGATTGACGATAGCACCACCTATCGGAACCATGAGAAAAATCTCGGTTCCAAATTGGCTTGTTTTCTCCACCTTATTTACTACATGTGCAATTTACTTTTCGCTGCAAATACTCTAGAATTGCATGTAGGGTGATACTTGACTTGATCATCATTGTGAACTTGCCAAAAACTTGTCTTAATCAAAAGGCTAAACTTTTAAATTGTCAAGTAGTCTAATCACCCCCTCTAGACATACTTTCGATCCTACAAAGATACAATGGTGTTGCAGAGGTGCTTCAAGGCGAAGCGAACCTGGCGGCCGCCAACAAGGGTCACCGCCCAAGAAGGAAAGAGGAGGCGGCGCGATCGAAACGCCACCAAGAATCCAGATAGCTCGCGTTGTTATTTAGGACAAAGTTCCTAGGAAATGTTTGAATGCTCATGACCTTTGCAGAGAAGGAGTGCCCCGGACGGGGAGAGGTTGCCAACCAAGACTCCCAAACCAGTTCCAACACCTAGTCTGAGGGGGAGGCGAAAGGCGCAAGCTGATACTCCTCCAACGGAGGATGCCGACGGACCGTCCGCCACTGTGTCTAAGGTGGAGAGCGCCAAATCATAGGCGCCACGACAGTTTTCCGTGACGCTGCTTCTCCCCGAGGCGCTGAATGCCTTTAATGCGGGGACGCAGCGCTGCTCAAGATGGTTCGACCAGTAGCTGAGCAAAGATGTAAAGGACATACGTAAGAGATGTTAATAGTTGTATATGCCAAGAGTCTGAGACTTAAAGTAGTTAGAGTAACTGATTTAAGGATCATTTGATGTCGGATCTTCAAGAAGAATACACGGTTGTCTCCAGAGCTAGAAGAGTGCAAGGCCCAACTCGAGGGCCGCACTAGCCGCAGAGGAAACAAGAGACCCCTCTTAGTAAAATTATTTCAAAAGATAATCGGGGCA
>JAHHZJ010005926.1:0-48127 GCA_021437245.1 Aegilops speltoides | reverse complement strand
TTGCCAATGGTCCGATCCGCCGGTTCTCCACAGAAGAGAAGGGAAAGCCCCAAGAGGATCCCGACCGCTCTCAAGAAGCGGCTTGCTCTCTAGTGTCCCGGGCGAGGGCACTCGCCATGAAGCGCCAAGACCCTCGTGTGAGCGCCACCACCGGGTTCCTCTTCCCTTGTACGCCTGCCGGATTTCGGTTCCGCACCTTGAGACGGTCTTCTTGGCAGCTCGCTTTGCCGCTACCGGGCGCCAGACGGAGCGGTTCTGCCTAAGGGTCCAGGCCTTGGGGCCAAGGCGCTTCTTGAGGAGGAGGTCGAGGCGCCCAGAGTTTATACCCAAGAGGCGGTGCGGTCAGCGAGAAGGACGGTGCGGGACGCCTCAATAGGGCGGACGAGCTCGACGACTTGGTCGAGCCATTCTTCGAGACGCTGCCGATGGGGCGGTAGCGAGAGCTCATTCGCCGCGATGAGCGCAGCTCGGCTCCATGGCTACACGAGGCGCCAAGGTGACGGCGAACCAGCAGGGTGAGTGAGGGCGGGCGGTGCGGCCGCCCCGCCATGGACGGATGCTAGGACGATGCTTATCGCCGTCTTCGCCGGGCCGGTGGCGGCATTGACGGCAGGACGGAATGACGAGGGCGCCCGCCGACGGGAGCCGCCTCGCACATGGGAGGCGAGGCGTTTCGGCGCGCGAGCCCGACGAAGGCCGATATGGTTGCGTGGTCGAGGAAGAACGAGACGACGGAAGGCAATTTTTGGTGCACTTACCGCGCGCAAATGTCGGATTCGGTTCCGCAGACTTGAGGTTCAACACCGGGTGCGTGGAGATTCAACCTCTACCGGCTCGCCTCGCTGAATCGCTAGGACCTAGACTACCAAACCAACAGCACAAGAGACACAAGATTTATATCGTTCAGCCACCATTGTGGTGTAATACCCTACCCAAAGGTGTGGTGTGGTGGATTGCCTCTGGGCTGATGAGGAACAATACAAAGGGAGAACCGCCATGAGGGTCTGTTTGGCGGCGCGATGAACTGCTAGGGGAGTTCACGCCTCTCTTTCTATGTCTTCCTATCCTTGTTTCTCTATGCCTCTACCTTGCGGGTGGCTAGTCCTATTTATAGGCAAAGGCCCTCGCCTCTTCCCAAATATTGAGCGGAAGGGTACCAACATTGGCCATTTTGAAGGGGAACAATGGGTACACTTATCCCGACTAAAGTTGGTCCTGCCTGCAAAGGCTCGTGGTGACGCCTGCCTGGCTCCACAATGACTTCCTTCCGCCGCTGGGCTGGTCTTGGTCTTGTTGCAACCAAATGGACGCCTATGCTTGATGCTCTTGCTCTGCTTGCCCCTTTGCACCAAAGAGGAAAGGAGGACATCATGGGTCGGCGCCCGATCGGCGCCTTGGTCGCCATGGCTTATGCCATGGGCACCTCGGGAGGTACCCCGCTTGAACTCTCCGCCTCCTCATGAGCCAGCCTTATGAGGCCGGCTCGAGGAAGCCTTGTCATCCGCCTCATGAGGCTTGTCCCTCGCAGGGTCTTGAGCTATACCGATGAAGATGGGCTGTGCGGCCTTCTTGAGCCACGCCAGCAGTCGCAGTGCAAGTCTGGGGACCCCATTCCGTAAGTCGACACGCCGCACATTGGCGGCTCAGGAGTCGACGCAACGCCACGAAGCGGCGCGCCACTGACTCGCGGGTCACGGCGGTGTGCGTTTCCCTGCGGAGTCCACGCCGAGGCTCCCCGGAAGTTCGTGCTTCACGCCGCCACGCCTCTAAGTCTTTGATTCATCTCCCTCGCCCGCATCCCGCAGGGGAACCCTCGGGCTTTGGCTGTAGCACGCCGGCTACGGCACCTCGCGACCGACAGAGGTCGCGGTCGCCGCTCGGTGAGGTCTTCATGACTGAGGCTGGGCGAGGTCGCCTGGGTCCGCAGAGCAAGGGGCGCCGCGATCCATCTCGAGTACGACGGCGCTCGTGATGTCCTTCAAGTTCTTCGATGCGAGGGTCGCCGGCTGAGTGCTGCCCCGGAGAGGCGGTCGACCCTATTGCGGCGAGGCAGAGGCCGCCAACCGCTTCCCTTGGCTGCACCTCAAAGCGATGGGGGCGCCGAGGATCCAAAGGATTTCGCCGAGCTCTTCGCGACCGAGACGAGCGACGACAGTTACGAAGCCTCGAGCCTCGCGCCGCCCCGAGCAGGCAGGTGCCAGCCGCCGCCCTCGATCCGGATGGGGTTGGCGCTGCGGGCGGCCCATCGCTGATGATGGCGCTCCGCGATGGCCCCGAGTTAGGATTCCTTAGGATTCGCCTTTTGTTCCCGCGAGGGGCTAAGAATATACCCACGGGGCTTGAAGATGTTTGTAGCTCCGCTTGTTAATATGATCCTTATTATGGCAAAGGCGAGATGCTTATTCCGCTTTTAGCTTAGTTTCTCCTTTCGACTCACGAGGGCTTGACGCTCGCCGATGTCCCACCCCAAGGAACAAGAGTTCATCGTGGCAATCGACGCTAGCCGTTAGTTGCTTTGGAGAAGCGACGAGGCACGAAAGGCCCGGCGAGGGATAGTTCCCGTGAGCCCGCTGGACTCACGGGCCCTACCTCAAGGCGGGTTGCGCCTGCTCTAGGCCTTATCTTGGAGTGTGTTCTCGCAAATTTGGCTAGATGTCGGTGTTTCACGCCTCGGTCCCGCCTCGGCTGGTCTCACCGCCGCTGGCATGCCAGTCGCGATGCCATGGACAAAACCAGAGGGTGAGGGCCGAGAGCCGGTAGGAGCCCCGAGTCGCGATGCTCGACACCCCCTTTAACGCCTAAGTCGGGTTAGATGTTGAAACTCCACGCCCTCGGTCCGCCTCGGCTGGTCTCAGCCTCGCCGCATGCTAGGTCGTGATGCCGTGGACAAGACTAGAGGGTGATGGCCGAGAGCCGTAGGAGCCTGAGTCGCGATGCTCAGCACCCCTTTAATGCCCAAGATTCCACACCCAAGGGAAAAGGCACCAAATAACAAGCATGAAGGGTCGAAAGCATAGCCCTAAGGTAAACGCAAGAAGGGTACATGCCGCTGGGTCAGCCCGAGCGACTTGGGATGATGCAGCCCGAGGGGCACCCCAATAAGGTAAGCTAAGAACATGAAATAAAGGGAAACACGCCGCAGGACGACCCATGCGCCGGGAATAATGCGTCCTGGGCGCCCCACCGAAATGAAACTTGAAAGATGTCACTTGATGATGTTGGGGACGAAGGGTGTTGGGTAGAGGACTCTGGGTCATGGAGCCGATCCTCACGAGCCCCTGTGCCCAGGGCCTCAGAGGCCCGAGCGCCGGGCTCGCGGGCCATCTCCATCTCCACCAGGGCTGCGGAACGCCTGATCTTGAGCCTCAGATAGTTTCTATGAGGCGCCAGGCGCAGCAGCTGCTCTGTAGGCCATAAGGCATGCGAACGTAGCTGGGCGGACTCGCAACGCCCCACTCGCGAGGCCGAGGCACTCTCGAGACGGCCTCGGCTGAGCCCTGTATGTGGATGGACGCAAGAGCCCACCATCCTCGCCTCGATGGCGGCTACGGTAAGCGGCGGCTGCCTCATGACTCTCGACGCCGAGTCCCAATGGCATCGCGACGAACTCCTATGGGTTGGGCCCTCCTTGCCTTGCTTCTTCTTGAGGGAAGCGTAGCCAAACACGCCCACATGGGCCCAAGCGCCTCGTGACCTTGGCGAGGTCGGCGGCCTCCGGGAGAGCCCCGAGCCCGCCTCGAGGAGGCGCCGCGCTTCCCTATGGCGGAAGGAGGTTCCTTGAGGAGGCGCTGGCCCTAAGGGCCTGTCAAGGAAATATGCCCTAGAGGCAATAATAAAGTTATTATTTATTTCCTTATTTCATGATAAATGTCTATTATTCATGCTAGAATTGTATTAACCTAAACATAATACATATGTGAATATATAGACAAACAGAGTGTCACTAGTATGCCTCTACTTGACTAGCTTGTTAATCAAAGATGGTTATGTTTCCAACCATGAACAAGGAGTTGTTATTTGATTAACAAGGTCACATCATTAGTTGAATGATCTGATTGACATGACCCATTCCATTAGCTTAGCACACATCGCTTAGTATGTTGCTACCGCTTATCCATGACATATACATGTTCCTCGTAATCTATGAGATTATGCAACTCCTGCTACGGAGGAACACTTTGGTGCTACCAAACGCCACAACGAATCGGGTGATTATAAAGGAGTACTACAGTGTCTCCAAAGGCGTATGTTGGGTTGGCGATTTCGAGATTAGGTTTTGTCACTCCGATTGCCTGGAGAGGTATCTCGGCCTCTCGGTAATGCACATCATCGCCTTGTAAGCACTACAACTAATGAGTAGTAGAGATGATGTATTACGTATCGAGTAAAGAGACTTGCCGTAACGATTGAACTAGGTATTGATACCGACGATCGAATCTCGCAAGTAACATACCGATGACAAAGGAACAACGATGTTGTTATGCGGTCCGACCGATAAAGATCTTCGAGAATATGTAGGAACCAATATGGGCATCCAGGTCCCGCTTATTGGTTATTGACCGAGACGGTCTCGGTCATGTCTACATTGTTCTCGAACCGTAGGGTCCGCACGCTTAAGGTTTCGGCGATGCTTATATTATGAGTTTATGAGTTTTGATGTACCAAGGAGTTCGAGTCCCGATGAGATCGGGATATGACGAGGAGTCTCAAATGGTCGAGACGAAAGATCGATATATTGACGACTATATTCGAGTTTGGAAAGGTTCCGAGTCATTCGGTATTTTTCGAGTACCAGAGTTACGGAATTCGCCGGGAGTATATGGGCCTTATTGGCCATACGGGAATAAGGAAAGAGGCCAAAGGAAGAAGGGCGCAGCCCCCTCTAGTCCGACTGGACAAGGGTGCAGCCCCTTTCCTTCCTCCTCTCCCCCTTCCCCTTCTCCTACTCCAACAAGGAAGGAGGGAGTCCTACTCCCGGGAGTAGGACACCCCTTGGCGCCGCTTCTCCAGGCCGCCGCACCTCTCCCTTGCTCCTTTATATACGGGGCAGGGGGCTCTCAGACACACAAGAGACACAAGTTTGATCTACGGATCGCTCTTAGCCGTGCGGTGCCCCTCCACCATATTCCACCTCGTCATACCGCGCTGCTTAGGCGAAGCCCGCGCCGTGAACATCAAGATCGCCACCACGCCGTCGGCCGACGAACTCTCCTCGACACTCGCTGATCGAGTACGAGGGACGCCATCGAGCTGTACGCGGTGTCAAGAACTCGGGGCCGGAGTAACGGCCCGGATCGGTCGGATCGCGAGGAGAACGCATTCTACTTCCTCTACGCCAGATCGCCCGCCTGGTTCACGAGGGTACGTGGACAACACTCTCCTCTCTGCTATTCATCACCATGATCTTGCGGTAGCGAGGAAATTTTTGAAATTACTACGCTCCCCAACAAAGGGTATCCGAGCCTAGGTTTTATGGTTTGATGTTTTGCACGTAGAACACAAGTGAGTTGTGGGCGATACAAGTCATACTACCTACCAAAGATGTCATACTTTGGTTCAGCGGTATTGTGAGATGAAGCGCCCGACCGACATTACGCAGACGCTTACGCGAGACTGGTTTCACCGCCACGAGCACTGCTGCTTAAAGGTGACCGTGGGTGTCTGCCTCTCACTTTAGTTGAACTGAAAAGGCTACGCCCGTCCTTGAGAAGGTTAAACGGAGTCTATTTGACGAAGTATCGCTGGTTTTGATGCGAGGTGAGACCGTTCTGCTTAAACCCGTAGCAGCCACGTAAAATTTGCAACAACAAAGTAGAGGACGCCTAACTTGTTTTTGCAGGGCATGTTGTGATGTGATATGGTCAAGACGTGATGCTATATTTTATTGTATGAGATGATCATGTTTTGTAACCGGTTATCGCAATCGCAGGAGCCATATGGTTGTCGCTTATTGTATGCAATGCAATCGCCTAATTCTTTACATTATCACTAAGCGTAGAGATAGTCGAGAAGCACAAGTTTGGCGAGACGACAACGATGCTACGATGGAGATCAAGGTGTCGCTACGGTGACGATGGTGATCATGGTGGTGCCGCAAGATGGAGATCATGAAGCACAAGATGATGATGACCATATCATATCACTTATATTGATTTGCATGTCCGACAGGAGTCCCGCACTCGGAGTCACGGCTTTATAAGGGACAAGGTTAGTGTTTGGCTCCATCGCGGGAAGTCGCAGCCCCGAGGCGTCCAGCCACCCGCCCCTCGACTCCGCGCGATCGCTTCGATTATGGGGGTGCGGATTCATGTGCGGCCTCCAAAGTACGGCCCAGCGGCAGAGCTAGATCATACCCATCGTGATGCGGCACGCCAAGGCGGCGTGATCCGCTAAAGATCAAGTCTCCGCGATATCCGCGTGAAGTTTAGGCTTTCAAATCTAACCCGACGGCCAGGGCGAAGCGATCCGCTCCGCATGGCCAAGTGAATTAGCCCGCAGCGTAAGTCGCCAATATTTAAGATCTGTCCGGGAGAAAAGTCTCACCCAGATCGCTGTTGATTGAAGAAGCCAAGTTTATCGGGATTTACGGCCGAGGAACTCTCAATGAAAGCACCAATGTCGTGTCAAAACCGCGGATCTCGGTAGGGGGTCCTGACCGTGCATCTAGGCGGATGGTAACAGAGACAAGGACACGATGTTTTTACCTGTGTTCGCCCTCTCGATGGAGGTAAAACCTACCCCGCTTGATTGATATTGATGATATGGGTAGTACAAGAGTGGATCTACCACGAGATCAAGGAGGCCAAACCCTAGAAGCTAGCCTATGGTATGATTGTTGTATGGTTGTTCGTCTCTACGGACTAAAACCCTCCGCTTATATAGACACCGGGAGGGCTAGGGTTACCCAGAGTCGGTTACAATGGTAGGAGATCTACATATCCAGATTGCCAAGCTTGCCTTCCACGCCAAGGAAAGTCCTCCCACACGGGATTTAAGTCTTCAATCTTGTATCTTCATAGTCTTGGAGTCCTACTGGCGATGATAGTCCGGCCGTCCGGACACCCCTAGTCCAGACTCTCAGTCTCGTGACCCAACATTCAGAGCATACAAGTCAAAGCACAAGGAAGCTTAACATGTCCGAGTACGACATCTACAAATGAAAAGGGCGAGAAGCTCGACTATCTACCCGATCTCCGAGGGCACTAGATCGTAGCTGAGGTAACAAGCTAAACGTCAAGTCCACGCTGAACTACTAGTGAGATCAAGTCTCGCAAAACATAAAATAGGCAAACGTGAGTACAAATGTACCCAAAGAAGACTTACATCGTAACCATCTACATATGCATCATTATCAACAAAGGGGGTGGTGGAGTTTGATCAAAGAAGCCAGTTTTGACTCAAGGCTATCTTGAACTACGATCAAGTAACCCTTTGAGGTGGATGCACACGAGTCCACATATTCACCAACCAATACACCACTATGGATCCGCCTCCCGCCTCCCTCACGAGGACGCCATCCATAGCACTCACGCTATCTTGCGATTTTAGAGTATCCACTTTCACTTGTCTATGAACCTGCATGCAACCTGTAAGTCCTTTCCATGAAACGGCTATTCAATAGATCATATTAACCCCAGGGGTGTACTTTCACACACGCCTCACTTACCGCCATGTACACCTGTATCTTGGCAACCTTCAAGCGAAGCCCGGCGAGGAGTCGGCCACGACCGACTAACCACACAAGTCTCGGTCTGTGTTTATCGCCTATTCGGGTTCCATCCGCAAGGAGATCCGGTCGGGTGTCGCCACGCCCCAAACGATGAGCAGGTTCCCAAGAACACCTCAACGGGTGGATCTATGCTTGGTACACCGTCACAGGTTTAGTCTGGCCCCAAGCCCACCTGCATCGGTGCCACTTGGTAGACTACTAACACTACCTACAAACACCGTAAACTAGTTGCACTCTTGGACAGAGATCAAGTCAATAATAAGTCGAGAGTCAATTAAGGATCCCAATGTGGTAGTAGCTGTTTTGGCTCACAAACACGTAACTTAGTTCCCGAGGACGGCTTCAATGAGACAACCCACCATGTACTCCTACATGGCCTCTCTACCTTTACCAAATCGTGTTCACACACTTAGCTCACACAAGAGGACATGTTCACACACCTCCAATTCATCCCCATGAATCGACCGACACAACTCTAAGCATAGCAGCATGACAAACAAGCATGAATGAGTAGCCACATCAGGCTCAAACAATTCCTACTCATGCTAGTGGGTTTCATCTATTTATCGGCAATGACAGTCATGCAGAGGATAAAGGGTTCAACTATCAAGTAACAGAATCGTTGTTGTCCTAAATGAAAAGAGAGCAGGAGCAAGAGAGTGGGATTGTATCGAATGAACAAGGGTTTTTGCTTGCCCGGCACTTCAAGATAGTATAGTTCTTCATCGGTGTCATCGATCTCATCGCCGAAACCACGCCTATCTGAGGGGACAAACACCGAAAACAAGAAAGAACACAATCAATGCAATGCACAATATGATGCATGATCATGACATGGCAATATGCTGTTGATTGCTAATGCAACTAGCACCAAGGTTAAATGAAGTTGGTTTGACCCAAGGTTCAAATTCAAGGCTAATGCCCTTTATATGATTTGTCCTAAACAGCAGCCATAAGTTGTTCTAACGTGCATGCAAATGGTACAGATGGATAGATTGGATTTTTCTGATCATTTTTCATATATAATTTATCCCATTCTGAGTTACGGTTGAATTTATATGAATTTTGGAAGTTTATAACATTTTCTGGAATTTCTTGGCTATTTTAGAATTAAACTAATTCTAGATAAGAGTTTATCCACAAACTTAACGCCGCAGGACGCCAAGAGGTCAATGAAGCCGGTCTAGTCAAACCCGACGTGAGGGGTCCACACGCCACATTCCAACTAACTAATCTAAATTAATTAGTGTTAAACTACTACTAACTAAAAATGTCAAGGAGTAATTAAACTTAATTAAAAACTAATCTAGGATTAGCCGGGCCCGGTCCACTGCCGCTGACTCGTGGGAGTCAAACTAGGGCCAAACCGGTCAAACTCACGAGTTGACCCAAGGCTCATCGCCGCGCAGGCTGCACGCGGTAGGCGGTTTTCCCGGTGACCAATCGACACGTGAGAGCGGCTACGTGAGCCGAGCTCACGCTGGCCAAGTGGTGCTGGAGGTGCTGGTGGCCGAAATGTCGCGGCGATGACCTTGGCGGTCTCCGGAGTTCGACGAGGTTGGCTCCGATGTTAGGGGCACGGCGAGGCGCTGCGGGGAGTGCTACGGATTCGCGGCGAAGCGACGGAGACGATGACGCGCTCGGAATCGATCCAACGTGGCTGTGGCCACGCGGCAACGCGGCGGTGGCGGCGGTGCGCCGAGCTCGGTGCGATTGCCGTGGTGCTCTAGAGAGAGAACGGAAGGGGAGGAGGAAGAGGAGCTCACGGGAGTCGGTTGAAGGGCAATGAGCTCTGTGGAGGGGCCGGAGTGCGGGCGGGCAGAAGCGATCTCAATGGACCGAGGTTGAAGAAGACGGGGGGACGGCGATCTGGCTTCTGCATCGCTGATCGGTGCAGGTCTAAGGCGACGAGGCGGAGTTCTTGAGCCGGCCAGGAAGCGAGGGGAGGCGGTGGGTCATGGCAGGCATCGCTAGCCGGGCGACGGTGGTGCAAGGAGAGAGCCGAGGAGGGAGGAGCACCGGAGAGAGCAAGAGAGGTCCAGGGGTGGCGTGGCGCCTGCGAGAGGCGCCCAGGAAAGGGGAGGGAGGCAGCCAGGGAGGAGGTGGCGCAGGGCCGCACGCGCACGCCCCATCGGGCACGAGGAGGAAGGCGATGAGAGGTCATGGTGGTCTGGCCGGCTTTGGTGGGCTGCAGGTAGGTGGCTGTGGTGGCCCGTAAGCTTCTAAATTGTTTCTCGCTTTTCTATTTTCAATTGTGTTTGGCTTTAATAAAATGCCAGGCATTTCCAAAAATCATGAAACTGCTCAATGTCACTGCTTGAATGTTTCCAACAACAAACATTTCGGTTTGTTATTATTTGAGCATTTAAAATATTATTTAGCAATTAAATGCACAAATGCAAATACCATATGATTTAATTCAAAATCCGTAATGGCTCGAAAATGTGCACCATTTTGGGAGAGGTTCTAGACTAATCCAAAATGATGAACTTTTCTCAAGGGCATTTTGGGTTCATTGAGTATATTTTATTTGAACCTAGTTGATTTGATCTCGTGCTAGGGTTTGAGCAATCCCCATTTCAACTTCCAAATAAATTTAGACCGATGCAACAACCAAGCTAGTCCAAGTGCATAGCAAGGCTAGATGTGACAACTCACCCCACTAAACAAAAAATCTCGGCCCCGAGATTCAAGACATGAGGTAAGAGGGAAAAGGGGACACAAACTAACACAATCTTCACGATCTAGGTTGCACTTCATAAGAACGCTGACTCGACACCATCTTTGTCTCGAGGTCTTGCTCGGGACTCCAACCAACATGACAACGAGAGGAAAAGGAAAACTTAGAAGGATCGATCTTCTCAAGATCGAACAACTTAGGATCAACTCACGAATGAGACATAGCAACATCTCTCGAAGCTGAGACACGAGGCACCCATCTAGAGGGATGGAGGAACAGACATTTAGGGTTCACTAGGTAGACAAAAATTCCACACTTAAAAGGGTGGTGAACGGTTGTCAACGTAGCGAGGATTTGAGTTGCCATGATACCAAAATGAGACATCTTAGAGGAGGTGACTTAGGAATCATCCCTTATGGCAAAAGAATTACCTTTTGATTCAAAGATCAATGAAACTCTTTATACCAGCTTAAGGCAAATCACAATCGATCATTTGGAGGAGTTCGTAGAATGACATACTCGGACTAATATGGATCATGTGGATTAACTTGTCAAGACAACGAATGGATGATTTTGCTTATCACCGAAATGGGTGGGACCCATGGTAGAATGGCACATTGGCGTGCAAGCCGAACAAGATGCAAATGCCGGGAATGATTCTAGTAATCTGG
Source organism: Aegilops speltoides (assembly GCA_021437245.1). Lineage (NCBI taxonomy): Eukaryota > Viridiplantae > Streptophyta > Magnoliopsida > Poales > Poaceae > Aegilops > Aegilops speltoides. The sequence continues at coordinate 37,047 of JAHHZJ010005926.1, read as the reverse complement.
AGAAGCTCAACAAATGAGAGTGAGTCCATCGCTGAAAAGTTATAACATAACCGAGGAAACCGAGAGCACTATGCACTTTGATGCCGACGATAAAACCTAATGCACGCTGCTCTCAAGAACTTGGGCATCCTCGCATTCATTAAGGTTTACCAATATCCGTGTCAAGGACCCCCGCAACCAACGCATCACCATGATGAATGGTGAGGGACGATGTAGATGCAAAGGAAGATATCACCTTCTCGATTTCACCTTAGCGAGGCCAAGAGAACAAAATCTGATGGTCTACCGAGGCATTTAGCACTCCGCTTAATGTTCTCCTCGATGTGCTAGCGAACCCATTTATAGATAAGGTTTGGTATCTAGAACATCAAGTAAAAGGTCGGACTTCGAGTGCAAGAATGCATAAGGAACAACTACGGATTAAATCCTATGAAATCCTTATGGGGAGATGGGCCACTCTCAATCAAGATACTACAATAATAGGTCTTCCGGCTGGGTGTTGGCCATGACATCCACTTCATCTGTTACAGAGAGACCAATATTGCAAAGGTTTGGGAAACGTTATAACCATCATATCACCGAGATTCAGATTCGTTGGTGTCGTAATATTCCGCACTCACAAGTCTAGAAAGAAAATGAAGGTTTGCAACACAATCGACGAGATGACGCTATAGATTCTCGAAATGAACTACTTATAGCAAGCTCCAAAACATGAGCTGGTTCTCACATAAACTTGGAACACGCTTGTCCAAGACAAGCAGTGACCACGAGTAATCTTATAATAAAACACTACCGAAGTTCGTGGGGAACCATCATCAATGATATCGAGTCTCCACACGGAAGTCCAAAGATTTCACCTTAGAATGCACTCTTTATCTTGAACAAATCAATCGCTGGCTTAGTGTGCTAGGAAATACATGTGGAATGGAGGTAGCTAATCTCACAAACCAAAGTATACTTTGCACTTGCATGACCGGTTTGGGATTTATTCTGTGAGGATGCAACATTAACTTTCTCGAATTCACGGCCATAACTTGCATCAAATGCACATGAATTAGAGGAAGTCATTTTTCATCCCAACATATGCTTTAGAACGGGACATGAAGATAATGTTTACAAAAGTTTCCAACACTAGCTTAATGTTCAACAAAATCATGGAGGAGATAAGGATGTTGTCGATGGGCTCAACAATAATTCATCCAGATTCCCATGGAGATGGAATTCCATAACTATGTGAACAAGGTGATAGTATTGGTCGACTCCAAAAGATATAATGATGTATGCCCGAGGAAACAACCACTTAGTAAGGCAACATTACTTAATATCGTTGGTTCGCTTGATTTGATGATAGCCCATACGCAAATCAAAGGTCGGGTAAATGATAGGTTCATTAACTCCACCACGAGGGTCACCAATGAAAATATCAACTTTCTTCAAGATACATACAAGATATCCCTTAAAATGAACTAAGTCGAACAAGCTTTTATGTTCCAACTCTCCAAATTTTTGTTTAGCTTAACCAACTAGCTCGTGGTATCCGGCTACGTACTCTTGGAGAAGGGTGGTTTACGGATAAACCAACTTGATCATTTAACTCAACATAGCGTAAGGTGACGAGCTGGTGATACTCCGAGAGGATATTCGAAAATCACGTAACCACCGTATGTTACTAAGTCGAGAACAATCTTGCTTTTCAAGGCAAGATGACATGATCAAGAGCAAGGGATTCAATCCTAACTCAAAGATCAAGAGTAAATAAGGACAAGGTAGCACGATCAATCTTAGAATGATGATTCAAGAACCAACACGCTTAAGAATGAAATTGTTGTTCTTAACTACCAAGCAACAAGGTTGCTAGGTGTATAGATTTCACACATCATAGTTCATCTGTCACATTCGGCTGCAACAACACGGAGCCGAGAAATGAATAATGAGGGCTAGAAGTATCACTATATCAAGAGTTCATAAGAGGGTGTGCAATTTCACGATATCTTGTTATGAAAGAGGGTGATACTCCAAGGCAGAATGTAACAAAAGCTGGATTGGCATTTTGATCTCGTAAATACAACTACTTGATCCAATCCTAGAAATGGATGAGATACTTGAGTTTGATTCTCCGATCATTCCGTAATAGAATGGCTTGATGGACCATAAGAGTAATAGGCATCGGCGAACTAATGCACGCGATACTCTGACTATCAATTGATAGACGAGGGTCGAAGACAACTAAGAGGGACAACTCAAAAGAACATATCATTTTCTCGAGTTGTGGATGCATGGATTAGAATGTCGCAACAAGTTCAACATATTTCTTCCCGACAATTCATGCAGAGAGGTAGGATCGACAAAGTCATAACATAGAATCGAGAACTCATCAAGAGCACTGCTTGTGATCTTTTGGTTCAACGAGGAACTTCCGCCATAAATAATTCATGGTATTGAAGAAGGAAATACCATGGACCTTGAGGATCACGCAAAGGTTACTAATTTCAAGGAGCTTGCAAACACTATCAACATGAAGCAAGTAGGGTGAATCTGTTCAACAACCCAGAGTAGAATACCTACTACTAAGTGGCATCACAGATGTTTTCGAGAATGACGCCAGAATCATCACATCGAACACAAAACATGGCTGGATTACTAGGTGATACTCTAGCCACCTAGAGTCATAGTAATAGTTCCAACATAAATGTCGAGGCAATAGAATACCTCAACTCAACAATTAGTGTGTTTAACTCCGCCTAAAGGAACATCAAACCAGAGGGAAAGGATTTTGCAAATGCACCGATTGTTTAGAAATCTGGGACGACTTGACAACATAACGCTATAAAGGCTCGAAAAGATTTGAGACATCCTACAAAAATGGTGGCATAACCACTGATCATCACAATATCAAGGTTCCGAGATCAACTATGAATACACGGATAGTAGGAACTGATCGAGGCTTGAATCCAACAATCTTATAAGTCTATGGATTAGTAACACGTGAGCCTCGAGAAGGGGGAGAAAGCCTAGTTCCTTAACCCCGTAGGAAAGACAAGATGACTTGCATCGCATAAGGTATAAGGAGAAAAAGAGCCTTACGCTCCATCCCACAATCAATTCCGCTATATAACTAAAGAATTTCTAGACTCAACTTCACCAGCTTTGGCTTGGTATCCACAGTAAATGCTCGATACCAAAGCTATCAGACCTCGACTCAATGCCACATCGATCTAGCATGTAACACCTCATATCACTTTTGCGCCTCATGCACGGATTCTACCTGGTGTCTTTACCTTGTCTCGGACCGCTTATGCCTTTTGGTACACGATATGATAGTGTCGCTAGCATCCATATGATAAGGAGCCCGCTAACATGGCTAGTCGTGAAACCCAAAGTGGCACAAACTTACAGGATGTATGCATGACCCAAAGATTAAACGGTTTCGCCATCGCCAAGTGAATCCAGTGCCAGACCGGGCTAGTGACTCGTGAGCCGGCCGTAGTGGGCTAATAGGACTCCAGATTCATCGCTGGACATTTTTCAAGGGATGCATACAGAACTAACAAGGACACATGTCGGCCAGCCTAAGTGTTCCAGAGCAAGAGTGCTACCATGGCTCTGGAAGCACTAGGAGACATTTCCCAAGAAGAGAGGCTACTAAGGATAAGCAACTAGATAGTTAGATCCAACACATACCAAGCATTTCAACAACATACACACAATATGCTCGAGTATGCAAATAAAACATGGCATCACAACGTGACTCTACAACTCAAGTATTTTATTCAATAGGCCCGAGGAGCAGATATTACAAACATGGGTCTCTGGACTCCAACATTCAGAGCATACAGGTCAAAGCACATGCGAAGCTTAACATGTCCGAGTACAAACATCTACAAATGAAAAGGGTTGAGAAGCCTAACTATCTACTCCGATCCCGCCGAGGGCACAAGATTGTAGCTTAGGTAACAAGCTAAACGTCAAGTCCATATGAACTACTAGTGAGACTAAGTCTCTCAAAAAACATAAAATAGGCAAACGTGAGTACAAATGTACCCAAAGAAAGACTTACATCGTAATCCATCTACATATGCATCATTATCAACAAAGGGGTGGTGGAGTTTGACCGCAGAAGCCAGCTTTGACTCAAGGCTATCCCGAACTACGATCGCAAGTAACCCTTTGAGGTATGCACACGAGTCCACATATTCACCAACCAATACACCACTATGGATCCGCCTCCCGCCTCCGAGGACGCCATCCATAGCACTCACGCTATCTTGCGATTTTAGAGTATCCACTTTCACTTGTCTATGAACCTGCACAGCAACCCAAGTCCTTTTCATGACACGCTATTCAATAGATCATATTAACCTCGTAGGGTGTACTTTCACACACACTCCGCCACTTACCGCCATGTACACCTCGTATCTCGGCAACCTTCAAGTGGAAGCTCGGCGAGGGAGTCGGCCACGACCGACTAACCACACACAAGTCTCGTCAGTGTTTATCGCCTATTCGGTTCCATCCGCAAGGAGATCCGGTCGGGTGTCGCCACGGCCCCAAACGATGTGAGCAGGTTCCAAGAACACCTCAACGGGTGGATCTACGCTGGTACACCGTACACTGCAGCCTAGTCTGTCCTAAGCCCACTGCATCGTGCCACTTGGTAGACTACTAACACTACCTACAAACACCGAACTAGTCATGACTTGGACAGAGATCAAGTCTGCAATAAGTCGAGAGAGTCAATTAAGGATCCCAATGTGGTAGTAGCTGTTCTTGGCTCACAAACACGTAACTTAGTTCCTCGAGGACGGCCAATGAGACAACCCACCATGTACTCTACATGGCCTCTCACCGCTACCTTTACCAAATCGTGTTCACACACTTAGCTCCACACATAAGAGGACATGTTCACAAACCTCCAATTCATCCTCGGCGAATTAGATCGACACAACTCTAAGCATAGCAGCATGACAATTAAGCATGAATGAGTAGGCACATCAGTGGCTCAAACAACTCCTACTCATGCTAGTGGGTTTCATCTATTTATCGTGGCAATGACAGTCATGCAGAGGATAAAGGGTTCAACTACCGCAGCAAGTAAATGATGAATCGTTGTGTCCTAATGCAGAGAAAAGAGAGCAGGAGCTAGAGAGTGGGATTGTATCGAATGAACAAGGGGTTTTGCTTGGCTCGCACTTCTCAAGATAGTATAGTTCTTCATCTGTCATCGATCTCATCGTCGAAACCATGTCTATCCGGAGGGACAAACACCGCAAACAAGGAAGAACACAATCAATGCAATGCACAATATGATGCATGATCATGACATGGCAATATGCTGTTGATTGGGCTAATGCAACTAGCACTAAGGTTAAATGAAGTTGGTTTGACCCAAGGTTCAAAATCAAACTCCATATGTGAAGGTTTAAATGTCCTTTATATGATTTGTCCTAAACAGCAGCCATAAGTTGTTCTAACATGCATGCAAATGGTACAGATGGATAGATTGGATTTTTTTCGATCATTTATCATATATAATTTATCCCATTCGAAGTTACTGTTGAATTTATATGAATTTTGGAAGTTTATAACATTTTTGGATTTTCCGCTATTTTAGAATTAAACTAATGCCGTAAGAGTTTATCACATACCCGACACAAGAACAACGGCGGTCCAAAATAAACCCGACGTGGGGTCCACACGCCGCTGACTAACTAACTAATCTAAATTAATTAGTGTTAAACCATCGCTAACTAAAATGTCAAGGAGCAATTAAACTTAATTAAAAACTAATCTAGGATTAGTCGGGCCCCGCCCACTGCTGACTCAGAGTCAAACTAGGGTCAAACCGGTCAAACTCGCTGAGTCGATTCGACCTCACAACGGCATGTGACGGCATGAGAGGTGTAACACCCTTGTAACTTTCCACCTTTGTAACTCCAACTCTTGCCATTTTCGGCTATGTGCTATGATATTCTCCGTGGTTGGGTTTGTCTTTCGCTTTGCATTTTGTTCATGTCATGCATCTCATATCATATCATCATGTGCATCTCATTTGCATATGTGTTCGCCTCATGCATCCAGCTGCTTCTGCTGTCTGCTTTGCATTCCGACACTCCCACATGCTTTGCCAAGACCTCTCTTGTCTCTTTTCGTAAAGGGTGTTAAATGTTCTTGAATGGGACGAGGCTTCAAGTGGCCTTGGTACACCACCCAGAGACCAATTCGCCAAGTTTGCCATTTGGAGGTCGCTTTGATACTCCAACGGTTAACCGCTAACCACAAAGGCCTCTTTTGGGTTGCAGCCCAACACCCCTAGAAAACAGCCCAATAACCCATCTAAGTCACTTCCATGCTCTCCGCGGATCACGATCGTGGGCGAAACCAGACTCCATTTGGAGCCTCCTAGCTCTCTACCTATAAAACACCCTCCTCCCGAAATTTCGGGTCATTCCACCCCTAACCCTAGCAGATTGTCTCCCTCAATGGACACGTCCCTGTCGCTCACGCCACCACGCGGCCTTAGCCACCGCTGGCTGCCCGCTACCAGGCGGGGCCCCCCACGCGCCGCCTGAGCGCCATACCATCGGGCGCCTGGCCTCACGTCGCATGTCAGCCGCTGCCCTCCGCCCGACGTCTCCGCTGCCTCCCCGGCCGTCTCGGCCAAGATCGGCGCTGGCTGCCTGCCTCCGCCTCGGCCGGCCTGCCCTCCGACTGCCCTTCTCCGCGAGGCTCGTGCCACTCGATCCGCACCGAGCCGATCCGGATTCGAGACTAGGGTTGACTTTTTCACCCAAATCCACTAAGTCATTTTTACCGCCAAGAATTTGTTGCATGTTCATCGCACCATAACTCGCACCCGTGGGCCCGCTTTTGGGCGTAGCATACCGAATTGTTCGCCTCAACGAGTACATCATTTTATCTCATTGCATCATTTTTTGAGCTCATTTTGTGCCCAAATGCTGTTGGAAGAGGGCTATGATGTTAGTTTCAGATTCTTATCAACATGCACTTTTGTCATTTTTGCCATGATTGATGTGTGCATCTTATGAACTTGAGCCCTACATGTGTTTTGAACTATGCCATGCCATCTTTACATGGGTGTATGCTATGTATTTTTGTGATTCTCGGGTGACTAGCACAAGCATGCAAACTAGGCTGTGATGTGCTGATTTCAAATTGCTCGCTTCTTATTTTTATGCCATGTAAACTTGATGTTACATAGATATCCATGCATATTTTGAGATACTTCAAGAAGGATGTTTTGAACATGTGGTTATGCTCTATCCAGTCATGCCCTGCTTTGCAATTATGGAGTAGTCTAGCATGTCATTTTCTTTGCTCTACTTTTGCTATAAAATGTTTCCCAGTATTGTTTACATGATATTCAATTTCGACAAGGTTGTCAGAAGGATCCTTGCATGCTATGATCTTGTTCTTGCCATGTTTAGTTTCATAAACATGTATTCTTCGTGCTATGATTGTCTTGTAATGAAATGACTTGTGGTGAGTGAATCGAGCTCGCAAAGATGCCTTCATAATTCTCACAATGCCATGCCCTGCTTGGTCAATCATAATCTAAACTTGCTATGTTTACATGCATGCCATCATTTCTTCCGATATTTTTGGCTCATGGTTAGTAAGGACTTTTGTTCCATGCTTTGAGTAGAATCATGTCATGCCTTGCTTTGCTATTATAAGTTGCTGTAGCATGTTGATTCCTTGATCCAACATTGCTACCCGATGCCGCTTATGTCAAACCCGATCATTCAGACTTTTCCCATGCTTGTTTGAACCTCGTTATGTTGATTTAGCCGTAGCTCAGTTGTTCCTCTTTGTCAAGCATCTCCTGTAGATCAGTTCCATATGCTTTGTTTTTATCTTGGGGTGTCAGAGTATGTTTCTTGTTGCATGCTAAGTAGCATCATGTCATAATCGCAGATTTGTGTCATTCTTGTTTTGCTTGCCATTTGCAAATCGGTATCCGATTCCGTGATCTTTATATCGATCTCAACCAAATCATCTCATTTTCCAGCCGCATACTTGGTTTGCCAAGTTGATGCCTTGTTCACCATTTTCTTCCGGAGTCGTGATTTATTGCATATCACATCTCGTGATATCATGTCATGTATCGCATCATGTTGCTTGTGCATTGCTCCATGTTTGATTGTGGTTCCATTTTGTGTTCTTGCTTTGGGTAGAGCCGAGACAGTACGCACGAGGAACCTGTTGAGAACGCTTACGAGGACTGCTTCGACAACTCGAGAACCTTGCAAGATGACCATACCTTCGATATCACTTCTATATTTGCTTTGCTAGTTGCTCGCTTATCGCTATTTTAGCTCTACCTGCCCTTGTTTATCATGCCTCCCATATTGCCATGTCAAGCCTCTAACTACCCTTTCTAGCAAACCGTTGTTTGGCTATGTCACCGCTTTTGCTTAGCCTCTTATAGCGCTAGTTAGTTGTGTGAAGATGAAGTTTGTTCCTTGTTGAACATGGATATTTTGGGATATCAAAATATCTCTTGTTTAATTAATGCACCTTATATACTTGGTAAAGGGTGGAAGGCTCACTTTTATGCCCGTGTCTTGTTCCACTCTTGTCATTTCTAGTTTCCATATACCGTGTTATGTTCCTTGATTTTGCATTCCTTACGCTGGGTGATTTATGGACCCCTTGATACCGCTTGAATAAACCTCCAAAGAATGCCCAACCTTGGTTTTACCATTTGCCACCTAAGCCTTTTTTCCTTGGTTTTCACGAGCCCGAGGGTCATCTTTATTTCCCGGCCAAGGTTTGTGAGTGTTGGCCCAACTCACAACCTGGTGGCCACCCGGCAACTCGAATGGTCTATCTAAGTTTGGACAATCCGTGTGCCTGAGAACGAGATATGTGCAGCTCCTATCGGGATTTGTTTCGACATTCGGGAGGCTTTGCTGGTCCTTTTTACCATTGTTGAAATGTCTTGCGTAACCCGGATTCCGAGGTTGATCGGTCTTCCCGGAGAAGGTATATGCTTCGCTGACCGTGAGAGCTTATGATGGGTTGTTGGGACACCTCTAGGGTATATTATCTTCAAAGCCGTGCCTACGTTATGAGGCGATGGGAATTTGTTAATGTCCGTTGTAGATAACTTGACACTTGACTTCATTAAATGCATCAACTGTGTGTAGTCGGATGGTCTCTTCTCGCGGAGTCCGTGAAGTGAACACGGTTTGAGTTATGTATGTATGTAAGTAGTTTTGATCACTTTAGCTTCTCGCCTCGATGCTATTTCTTCTTCGCCTCACTTGCTATTGTTAGCCACAATATATGCTTAGTGCTTGCCGCAGCTCCACCATATTACCCCTTTTCCTACCTACAAGCTTAAATAGTCTTGATCTCGCGTGAGATTGCCGAGTCCCCGTGGTTCATGATTCTACTAAAACAGATGTGCAGTACCGTGATACAAAGGCAAGTGGCTAATCGAGCTCAAGTGGGAGTTTTACGAGGACCATGGTCGTTATTATGTTTCGCTTCCAGATGATCAAGAGCAGAGCTCACGACGATCGGGATCTAGCATTTGCGGTTGTCTTTTTTATATTTGGATTTGACCATAGTCGGTCTATAAGTGTATTTTGATGATGTATGAACTTATTCATGTATTGTGTGAAGTGGCATTGCAGCCAACTCTCTTTATCCCATTCTTGTTCATTACATGGGATTGTGTGAAGATGACCTTCTTATATTAAAAACCACCATGCGTGTTATGCTTCTAAGACGGCTTCATTAACGGGAGATATAGCCGCATCGCGGGTGTTAAGGTTGGGGAACGAGTAATTTCAAAAAATTCCTACACACACGCAAGATCATGGTGATGGCATAGCAACGAGAGGGGAGAGTGTTTGTCCACGCACTCGTAGACAGAAGCGAAGAGTAATAATGCGTTGATGTAGTCGACGCCTTCACGATCCGACGATCCAAGCACCAAACGGAGAGCCCGAGTTCAGCACACGCTCAGCTCGATGACGATCTCCGCCCTCCGATCCAGAAAGGTTCAAATGAGTTCCACAAGATGACTGCAGTGACGATGATGATGTTCTATCGAACGAAGGCTTCGCCTAAACTCCGCGATGATATGACCGAGGTGGAATATGGTGGAAGGGGCACCGTGACACGGCTAAGGAACGATCCAGAGATCAACTTGTGTGTCTATGGGTGCCTCACCAGATATAAAGGAGGGAGGGAGGAGGGGCCGCCTAAGGGGAGGCGCGCCTAGGAGGGGGAAACCTACTCATAGGTTTTCCTCCTTTTCCTAATCCACAGGAGGGGAAGGAAGGAGTAGGAGAGGGGAAGGCAGGGGGCGCCGCCTCTTCCTTGTCCTATTCGACTATGAGGGGGCGCGCCACTTGCCCGGCCGCCCTCTTTCTCCAATAGAGCCCATCAAGGCCCATTATTCCTAAGGGGCTTTCGTGAATCTCCAGATCCGGCTCCGAAACCTTTAACCTTCCTGTCCTAATATAGTAGTCCAATATATCAATCTTTATGTCTCGACCATTCCGAGACTCCTCGCCATGTCCGGATCACATCCGGACCAACAAACTTCGTACATCAAAACTTATAAACTCATAATAAAAATCATCAAACGTTAAGCAAGTGGGACTTATGGGTTCGAGAACTATGTAGACATGACCTAAAACCATTCTCGTCAATAACCAATAGCGGACCCGATGCCCATATTGGTTCCACATATTCTGAAGATCTTTATCGGTCAAAGATAACAACATACTTTTGTTCCTTTGTCATCTAGATAGTTACTCGCCTCGAGATTTGATCGCCTGATCCAATACCTAGTTCAATCTGCTATCGCAAGTCTCTTTACTCGCTCAGAATACATCATCTCATAACTAACTCATTAGTTACATGCTTGCAAGGCTTAGGTGATGAGTATTACCGAGAGGGCCCAGAGATACCTCCGACAATCGGAGTGACAAATCCTAATCTTAATTATGCCAACCCAACATGTACCTTCTAAACACCAGAGCACCTTTATAATCACCCAAGCCAGGACGCTTGGTAGCACACAAAGTGTTCTTCCGCAAACAGGAGTTGCACAATCTCATGTAGGAACTTTGTATAAGCCAAGGTTCAGAGTCCGACAGGAGTCCGCACCGGAGTCACGGGCTTTATAAGGGACAAGGTTAGTGTTTGGCTCCATCGCTGCGGAAGTCGCAGCCCCGAGGCGTGTCCAGCCACCCGCCCTCGACTCCGCGATCGGGTTCAATTATGGGTCGGTGCGGATTCATGTGCGGCTCCAAAGTACCGCCCAGCAGCAGAGCTAGATCATACCCATCGTGATAAAGGCGGCACGCCGCGCGGCGTGATCCGCTAAAGATCAAGTCTCCGCGATATCCGGGCGGAAGTTTAGGCTTCCAAATCTAACTCGACGGCCAGGGCGAGCTGATCCGCTCCAGATGGCCAAGTGAATTAGCCTCGCAAAGGCGTAAGTCGCCGAACATTAAGATCTGTCCGGGAGAAAAGTCTCACCCAGATCTGCGTTGTTGTTGATTGAAGAAGCCACCGTTTATCGGTGATTTGGCACAGAGGAACTCTCAATGAAAGCACCAATGTCGGTGTCAAACCGCGGATCTCGGTAGGGGGTCCTGACCGCATCTAGGCGGATGGTAACAGGAGACAAGGGACACGACAGCTTTACCTGTGTTCGCCCTCTCGATGGAGGTAAAACCCTACCCCGCTTGATTGATATTGATGATATGGGTAGTACAAGAGTGGATCTACCACGAGATCAAGGAGGCCAAACCCTAGAAGCTAGCCTATGGTATGATTGTTGTAATGGTTGTTCGCCCCACGGACTAAAAACCCTCCGCTTTATATAGACACCGGGAGGGCTAGGGTTACCCAGAGTCGGTTACAATGGTAGGAGATCTACATATCCAGATTGCCAAGCTTGCCTTCCACGCCAAGGAAAGTCCCTCCGACACGGACGAAGTCTTCAATCTTGTATCTTCATAGTCTTGGAGTCCGGTCATGATGATAGTCCGCTGTCCGGACACCCCTAGTCCAGACTCCTCAGTCTCGTGACCCAACATTCGTGAGCATACAAGTCAAAGCACAAGTGGAAGCTTAACATGTCCGAGTACGACATCTACAAATGAAAAGGGCTGAGAAGCTCGACTATCTACCCGATCTCCGCCGAGGGCACTAGATCGTAGCTGAGGTAACAAGCTAAACGTCAAGTCCACGCTGAACTACTAGTGAGATCAAGTCTCTCTCGCAAAACATAAAATAGGCAAACGTGAGTACAAATGTACCCAAAGAAGACTTACATCGTAACTATCTACATATGCATCATTATCAACAAAGGGGGTGGTGGAGTTTGACCGCAGAAGCCAGCTTTGACTCAACTGGGCTATCTTGAACTACGACGCAAGTAACCCTTTGAGGTGGATGCACACGAGTCCACATATTCACCAACCAATACACCACTATGGATCCGCCCTGCCTCCCTACGAGGACGCCATCCATAGCACTCACGCTTATCTTGCGATTTTAGAGTATCCACTTTCACTTGTCTATGAACCGTACAGCAACCCGTAAGTCCTTTCCATGAAACGGCTATTCAATAGATCATATTAACCCTACAGGGTGTACTTTTCACACACGCCCCGCCACTTACCGCCATGTACACCTCGTGTATCTTGGCAACCTTCAAGCGGAAGCTCGGCGAGGAGTCGGCCACGACCGACTAACCACACAAGTCTCTCGCCCAGTGTTTATCGCCTATTCGGGTTCCATCCGCAAGGAGATCCGGTCGGGTGTCGCCACGGCCCCAAACGATGTGAGCAGGTTCCCAAGAACACCTCAACGGGTGGATCTATGCTTGGTACACCGTACACGGTGCTTTAGTCTCGTCCTAAGCCCACCTGCACTCGGTGCCACTTGGTAGACTACTAACACTACCTACAAACACCAAACTAGTTATGACTCTTGGACAGAGATCAAGTCGGTTAATAAGTCGAGAGAGTCAATTATGATCCCAATGTGTGGTAGTAGCTGTTCTTGGCTCACAAACACGTAACTTAGTTCCCGAGGACGGCTTCAATGAGACAACCCACCATGTACTCCTACATGGCCTCTCACCGCTACTTTTACCAAATCGTGTTCACACACTTAGCTCACACAAGAGGACATGTTCACACACCTCCAATTCATCCCCGGCGAATCGAATGACACAACTCTAAGCATAGCAGCATGACAAACAAGCATGAATGAGTAGCCACATCAGTGGCTCAAACAATTCCTACCATGCTAGTGGGTTTCATCTATTTATCGTGGCAATGACAGTCATGCAGAGGATAAAGGGTTCAACTACCGCTGCAAGTAACAGTGAATCGTTGTTGTCCTAATGCAGTAAAAGAGAGCAGGAGCAAGAGAGTGATTGTATCGAATGAACAAGGGTTTTTGCTTGCCTCGGCACTTCAAGATAGTATAGTTCTTCATCGTCATCGATCTCATCGCCGAAACCACGCCTATCGGAGGGGACAAACACCGAAAACAAGAAAGAACACAATCAATGCAATGCACAATATGATGCATGATCATGACATGGCAATATGCTGTTGATTGCTAATGCAACTAGCACCAAGGTTAAATGAAGTTGGTTCGACCCAAGGTTCAAATTCAAGGCTAATGCCCTTTATATGATTTGTCCTAAACAGCAGCCATAAGTTGTTCTAACGTGCATGCAAATGGTACAGATGGATAGATTGGATTTTTCTCGATCATTTTTCATATATAATTTATCCCATTCTGAGTTACGGTTGAATTTATATGAATTTTGGAAGTTTATAACATTTTCTCGAATTTCTGGCTATTTTAGAATTAAACTAATTCTAGATAAGAGTTTATCACACAGCCTAACGCCACAGGACGTCAGAGGTCAATGAAGCCGGTCTAGTCAAACCCGACGTGAGGGGTCCACACGCCAAGATCTAACTAACTAATCTAAATTAATTAGTGTTAAACTACTACTAACTAAAAATGTCAAGGAGTAATTAAACTTAATTAAAAACTAATCTAGGATTAGCCGGGCCCGGGTCCACTCCGCTGACTCTGGGGAGTCAAACTAGGGCCAAACTGGTCAAACTCGCCGGAGTCGACCCAAGGCTCATCACGGCAGGCCTGGCACGGGCGTAGGTGCGGTTTCCTCCGTGACCAAATCGACCATGAGAGCGGCTACGTGGAGCCGAGCTCACGCGCTGGCCAAGTGGTGCCGGTGGAGGTGCTGGGTGGCCGGAATGTCGCCGGGCGATGACCTTGGCGGTCTCCGGAGTTCGACGAGGTTGGCTCCGATGTTAGGGGCACGGCGAGGCGCTGGGGAGTGCTACGGATTCGCGAAAGCGACGGAGACGATGACGCGTTTCGAATCGATCCAACGTGGCTGTGGCCACGACGGCAACGCGGCGGTGGTGGCGGCGGTGCGGCCGAGCTCTGCGGCGATTGCTGTGTGCTCGAGAGAGAACGGAAGGGGAGGAGGAAGAGGAGCTCACGGGAGTCGGTTGAAGGCATAAATAGCCTGTGGAGGGGCCGGAGCAAGCGGGCAAGGAGAAGCGATCTCAATGGACCGAGGTTGAAGAAGACGGCGGACGGCGATTCGGGCTTCGCATCGCTTGATCGGTGCAGGTCTAAGGCGACGAGGCGGAGTTCTTGAGCCGGCCAGAAGCGAGGGGAGGCGGTGGCCGTGGTGCACGCCGGCAGCGGGCGGGCGACGGTGGTGCAAGGAGAGAGCCAGAGGAGGGAGGAGCACGGAGAGAGCAAGAGAGGTCCAGGGGTGGCGTGGCGCCTGCGAGAGGCGCCCAGTGGAAAGGAGGAGGCAGCCAGCAGGAGGAGGTGGCCGGCGTGGTCTGCGAAGCGCCGGCACGCTACCGCCATCGGGCACGAGGAGGAAGGCGACAGAGAGGTCAGCGTGGTGGGGCTGGGCCGGCTTTGGTGGGTCATGCAGGTAGGTGGCTGTAAGTGGCCTGTAAGCTGCTCTCTCTCTTCTAAATTGTTTCGTTTTCTATTTTCTCAGAATTGTGTTTGGCTTTAATAAAATGCCAGCATTTCCAAAATCATGAAACTGCTCAATGTCACTGCTTGAATGTTTCCAACAACAAACATTTCGGTTTGTTATTATTTGAGCATTTAAAATATTATTTAGCAATTAAATGCACAAATGCAAATACCATATGATTTAATTCAAAATCCGTAATGGCCTCGAAAATGTGCACCATTTTGGGAGAGGTTCTAGACTAATCCAAAAATGATGAACTTTTCTGAAGGGCATTTTGGGTTCATTGAGTATATTTTTATTTGAACCTAGTTGATTTGATCTGGTGCTAGGGTTTGAGCAATCCCCATTTCAACTTCCAAATAAATTAGACACGATGCAACAACCAAGCTAGTCCAAGTGCATAGCAAGGCTAGGGATGTGACAACTCACCCCCACTAAACAAAAAATCTCGGCCCCTAGATTCAAGACATGAGGTAAGAGGGAAAAGGGGACACAAACTAACACAATCTTCACGATCTAGGTTGCACTTCATAAGAACGCTTGACTCGATCACCATCTTTGTCTCGAGGTCTTGCTCGGGGACTCCAACCAACATGACAACGAGAGGAAAAGGAAAACTTAGAAGGATCGATCTTCTCAAGATCGAACAACTTAGGATCAACTCACGGAATGAGACATAGCAACATCTCTCGAGCTGAGACACGAGGCACCCATCTAGAGGGATGGAGGAACAGACATTTAGGGGTTCACTAGGTAGACAAAAATTCCACACTTAAAAGGGTGGTGAACGGTTGTCAACGAAGCGAGGATTTGAGTTGCCATGATACCAAAATGAGACATCTTAGAGGAGGTGACTTGTGGAATCATCCCTTATGGCAAAAAGAATTACCTTTTGATTCAAAGATCAATGAAACTCTTTATACCAGCTTAAGGCAAATCACAATCGATCATTTGGAGGAGTTCGTAGAATGACATACTTGACTAATATGGATCATGTGGATTAACTTGTTGAAGACAACGCAATGGATGATTTTGCTTATCACCGAAATGGTGGGACCCATGGTAGAATGGCACATTGGCGGTGCAAGCCGAACAAGATGCAAATGCTGGAATGATTCTAGTAATCGGAGAAGCTCAACAATGAGAGTGAGTCCATCGTTGAAAAGTTATAACATAACCGAGGAAACCGAGAGCACTATGCACTTTGATGCCGATTTATAAAACCTAATGCTTACGCTGCGTCAAGAACTTGGGCATCCTCGTGATTCATTAAGGTTTTACCAATATCCGTGTCAAGGACCCCGCAACCAACGCATCACCATGATGAATGGTGAGGGACGATGTAGATGCAAAGGAAGATATCACCTTCTCGATTTCACCTTAGCGAGGCCAAGAGAACAAAATCTGGATGGTCTATGAGAGGCATTTAGCACTCCGCTTCTAATGTTCTCCTCGATGTGCTAGCGAACCATTTATAGATAAGGTTTGGTATCTAGAACATCAAGTAAAAGGTCGGACTTCGAGTGCAAGAATGCATAAGGAACAACTAACGGATTAAATCCTATGAAATCCTTATGGGGAGATGGGCCACTTCAATCAAGATACTACAATAATAGGTCTTCCGGTGGGGTGTGGCCATGACATCCACTTCATCGTTACGTAGAGACCAATATTGCAGTGCTTGGGAAACGTTATAACCATCATATCACCGAGATTCAGATCCGTTGGTGTCGTAATATTCCGCACTCACAAGTCTAGAAAGAAAATGAAGGTTTGCAACACAATCGATTTAGATGACGCTAGATTCTCGAAATGAACTACGATAGCAAGCTCCAAAACATGAGCTGGTTCTCACATAAACTTGTGAACACGCTTGTCCAAGACAAGCAGGACCACGAGTAATCTTATAATAAAACACTACCGAAGTTCGTGGGGAACCATCATCAATGATATCGAGTCTCCACACGGGAAGTCCAAAGATTTCACCTTAGAAAATGCACTTTATCTTGAACAAATCAATCAAAGGGCTTAGTGTGCTAGGAAATACATGTGGAATGGAGGTAGCTAATCTCACAAACCAAAGTATACTTTGCACTTGCATGACTGGTTTGGGACGATTCCAGAGGATGCAACATTAACTTTCTCGAATTCACGGCGACAACTTGCATCAAATGCACATGAATTAGAGGAAGTCATTTTTTTCATCCGAACATATGCTTTAGGAACGGGACATGAAGATAATGTTTACAAAAGTTTCCAACACTAGCTTAATGTTCAACAAAATCATGGAGGAGATAAGGATGTTGTCGATGGGCTCAACAATAATTCATCCAGATTCCCATGGAGATGGAATTCCATAACTATGTGAACAAGGTGATAGTATTGGTCAGACCCAAAAGATATAATGATGTATGCCCGAGGAAACAACCACTTAGTAAGGCAACATTACTTAATATCGTTGGTTCGGTTTGATTTGATGATAGCCCATACGCAAATCAAAGGTCGGGTAAATGATAGGTTCATTAACTCACCACAGGGTCACCAATGAAAATATCAACTTTCTTCAAAGATACATACAAGATATCCCTTAAAATGAACTAAGTCGAACAAGCTTTTATGTTCCAACTCCCAAATTTTTGTTTAGCTTAACCAACTAGCTCAGGTATCCGGCACGCACTCTGGAGAAGGGTGGTTTACAGGATAAACCAACTTGATCACTTAACTCAACATAGCGGTAAGGTGACGAGTGGTGATACTTCCGAGAGGATATTCGAAAATCACGAACCACCGGTATGTTACTAAGTCGAGAACAATCTTGCTTTTCAAGGCAAGATGACATGATCAAGAGCAAGGGATTCAATCCTAACTCAAAGATCAAGAGTGCACCGTAAATAAGGACAAGGTAGCACGATCAATCTTAGAATGATGATTCAAGAACCAACACGCTAAGAATGAAATTGTTGTCCTTTAACTACCAAGCAACAAGGTTGCTAGGTGTATAGATTTCACACATCATAGTTCATCTGTCGACATTCCGTTGCAACAACACGGAGCCGAGAAATGAATAATGAGGGCTAGAAGTATCACTATATCAAGAGTTCATAAGAGGGTGTGCAATTTCACGATACTCTTGTTATGAAAGAGGGTGATACTCCAAGGTAGAAATGTAACAAAAGCTGGATTGGCATTTTGATCTGTAAATACAACTACTTGATCCAATCCTAGAAATGGATGAGATACTTGAGTTTGATTCTCCTGATCATTCCAGAATAGAATGGCTTGATGGACCATAAGAGTAATAGGCATCGATGAACGAATGCACGCATACTCTTGACTATCAATTGATAGACGAGGGTCGGAAGACAACTAAGAGGGACAACTCAAAAGAACATATCATTTTCTGAGTTGTGGATGCATGGATTAGAATGTCGAACAAGTTCAACATATTTCTTCCGGACAATTCATGCAGAGAGGTAGGACTGACAGAGTCATAACATAGAATCGAGAACTCATCAAGAGCACTCTGGTTGTGATCTTTTGGTTCAACGAGGAACTTCCGCCATAAATAATTCATGGTATTGGAAGAAGGAAATACCATGGACCTTGAGGACTGCCGCCAAAGGTTACTAATTTTCAAGGAGCTTGCAAACACTATCAACATGAAGCAAGTAGGGTGAATCTCGGTTCAACAACCCAGAGTAGAATACCTACTACTAAGTGGCATCACAGATGCTTGAGAATGACGCTTAATCATCACATCGAACACAAAACATGGCTGGATTACTAGGTGATACTCTAGCCACCTAGAGTCATAGTAATAGTTCCAACATAAATGTCGAGGCAATAGAATACCTCAACTCAACAATTAGTGTGTTTAACCCGCCTAAAGGAACATCAAACCAGAGGGAAAGGATTTTGCAAATGCACCAGATTGTTTAGAAATCTGGGACGACTTTGACAACATAACGGCTATAAAGGCTCGAAAAGATTTGAGACATCCTACAAAAATGGTGGCATAACCACTCGATCATCACAATATCAAGGTTCTGAGATCAACTATGAATACACGGATATAGTAGGAACTGGACTGAGGCTTGAATCCAACAATCTTATAAGTCTATGGATTAGTAACACGTGAGCCTGATAGAAGGGGGAGAAAGCCTAGTTCCTTAACCCCGTAGGAAAGACAAGATGACCTTGCATCGTAGGCATAAGGTATAAGGAGTAAAAGAGCCTTACGCTCCATCCCACAATCAATTCCGCTATATAACTAAAGAATTTCTAGACTCAACTTCACCAGTTTGGCTTGGTATCCACAGCAACAAAGCTCGATACCAAAGCTATCAGACCTCGACTCAATGCCACATCGATCTAGCATGTAACACCATATCACTTTATGCCCTCATGCACGGTATTCCCACGGTGTCGCCTTACCTTTGCCCGGACCGCTTATGCTTTTGGTACACGATATGATAGTGTCGCTAGCATCCATATGATAAGGAGCCCGCTAATATGGCTAGTCGTGAAACCCAAAGTGGCACAAACTTACAGGACAGCATGCATGACCCAAAGATTAAACGTGGTCGGCCATCGCTAAGTGAATCCAGTCAGAAGACTGGCTAGCAGACTCCTGTGAGCCGGGCAGTGGGCTAATAGGACTCCTAGATTCATCAAGGACATTTCTCAGGCGATGTATACATGTGAACTAACAAGGACACATGTCGGCCAGCCTAAGTGTTCCAGAAAGCAGAGCAAGCTACCATGGCTCAGTGGAAGCACTAGGAGACATTTCCCAGTAAGAGAGGCTACTAAGGATAAGCAACTAGATAGTTAGATCCAACACATACCAAGCATTTCAACAACATACACACAATATGCTCGATATGTGCAAATAAAACATGGCATCACAACGTGACTCTACAACTCAAGTATTTTATTCAATAGGCTCCGAGGAGCGAGATATTACAAACATGGGTCTCGTGACCCAACATTCAGAGCATACAGGTCAAAGCACATGCGGAAGCTTAACATGTCTGAGTACAAACATCTACAAATGAAAAGGGTTGAGAAGCCTAACTATCTACCCGATCCCGCCGAGGGCACAAGATTGTAGCTTAGGTAACAAGCTAAACGTCAAGTCCATATGAACTACTAGTGAGATCAAGTCTCTCTCAAAACATAAAATAGGCAAACGTGAGTACAAATGTACCCAAAGAAAGACTTACATCGTAACTATCTACATATGCATCATTATCAACAAAGGGGTGGTGGAGTTTGATCAGCAAGCCAGCTTTGACTCAAGGGCTATCCCGAACTACGATCGCAAGTAACCCTTTTGAGGTATGCACACGAGTCCACATATTCACCAACCAATACACCACTATGGATCTGCCCTCCCGCCTCTCACGAGGACGCCATCCATAGCACTCACGCTTATCTTGCGATTTTAGAGTATCCACTTTCACTTGTCTATGAACTGCACAGCAACCTGTAAGTCCTTTTCGCTGACACGCTATTCAATAGATCATATTAACCCCTGCAGGGTGTACTTCTTCACACACACTCCGCCACTTACCGCCATGTACACCTCGTATCTCGGCAACCTTCAAGTGGAAGCTCACAGGGAGTCGGCCACGACCGACTAACCACACAAGTCTCTCGTCCTGTGTTTATCGCCTATTCGGTTCCATCCGCAAGGAGATCCGGTCGGGTGTCGCCACGGCCCCAAACGATGTGAGCAGGGTTCCCAAGAACACCTCAACGGGTGGATCTACGCTTGGTACACCGTACACTTAGCCTTAGTCTGTCCCAAGCCCACCTGCATCGGTGCCACTTGGTAGACTACTAACACTACCTACAAACACTGAAACTAGTTGCACTCTTGGACAGAGATCAAGTCGGTTAATAAGTCGAGAGAGTCAATTAAGGATCCCAATGTGGTAGTAGCTGTTTTGGCTCACAAACACGTAACTTAGTTCCCGAGGACGGCTTCAATGAGACAACCCACCATGTACTCCTACATGGCCTCTCACCGCTACCTTTTACCAAATCGTGTTCACACACTTAGCTCACATACGAGAGGACATGTTCATTAAACCTCCAATTCATCCCCGATGAATTAGACTCGACACAACTCTAAGCATAGCAGTATGACAATTAAGCATGAATGAGTAGGCACATCAGGCTCAAACAACTCCTACTCATGCTAGTGGGTTTCATCTATTTATCGTGGCAATGACAGTCATGCAGAGGATAAAGGGTTCAACTACCGCAGCAAGTAAATGATGAATCGTTGTTGTCCTAATGCAAGAAAAGAGAGCAGGAGCGTAGAGAGTGGGATTGTATCGAATGAACAAGGGGTTTTGCTTGTTCGCACTTCCAAGATAGTATAGTTCTTCATCGGTGTCATCGATCTCATCGTCAAACCATGTCTATCTGAGGGGACAAACACCGCAAACAAGGAAGAACACAATCAATGCAATGCACAATATGATGCATGATCATGACATGGCAATATGCTGTTGATTGGGCTAATGCAACTAGCACCAAGGTTAAATGAAGTTGGTTTGACCCAAGGTTCAAAATCAAACTCCATATGTGAAGGTTTAAATGTCCTTTATATGATTTGTCCTAAACAGCAGCCATAAGTTGTTCTAACATGCATGCAAATGGTACAGATGGATAGATTGGATTTTTCTGATCATTTATCATATATAATTTATCCCATTCTGAGTTACGGTTGAATTTATATGAATTTTGGAAGTTTATAATATTTTTGGATTTTCCCGCTATTTTAGAATTAAACTAATGCCGTAAAAGAGTTTATCACATGTCACCGACGCCAAGCAGGTCAACGGCCGGGTCCAAATAAACCTCGACGGTGGGGTCCACACGCCGCTGACTAACTAACTAATCTAAATTAATTAGTGTTAAACCATCGCTAACTAAAATGTCAAGGAGCAATTAAACTTAATTAAAAACTAATCTAGGATTAGCCGGGCCCCGGGCCCACTCGCCGCTGACTCAGGGGAGTCAAACTAGGTCAAACCGGTCAAACTCGCCGAGTTGACTCGACTCGCCACATCGGCAGGCTGTGGACGGCAGAGAGGTGCGGTGTAACACCCCTGATGTAACTTTCCACCTTTGTAACTCCAACTCTTGCCATTTTCGCTATGTGCTATGATATTCCTCCGTGGTTGGGTTTTGTCTTTCGCTTTGCATTTTGTTCATGTCATGCATCTCATATCATATCATCATGTGCATCTCATTTGCATATGTGTTCGCCTCATGCATCCGAGCTGCTTTTCCTGTTGTCTGCTTTTGCATTCCGACACTCCCACATGCTTCTGCCAAGACCCTCTTGTCTCTTTTCGTAAGCGGGTGTTAAATGTTCTCGAATGGGATTTAGGCTTGCCAAGTGGCCTTGGTACACCACCGTAGACCACCACCAAGTTTCGTGCCATTTGGAGGTCGCTTTGATACTCCAACGGTTAACCGCTTAACCACAAAGGCCTCTTTTGGGTTGCAGCCCAACACCCCTAGAAAACAGCCCAATAACCCATCTAAGTCACTTCCATGCTCTCCGGCCGGATCACGATCGTGTGGGCGAAATCAGACTCCATTTGGAGCCTCCTAGCTCCTCTACCTATAAAAACACCCTCCTCCCGAAATTTCGGTCATTCCACCCTAACCCTAGCAGATTGCCTCGCAATGTGACACGCCTGGTCGCTTGCCGCCACCACGTGGTCTTTAGCCATCACTGGGCCATTGCCTGGCTGCCCGTGCGGGGCCCCACGCCTGCCGCCCTGGGCGCGCCTTCCCGCAGCTGCCGGCTGGGCGGCGCCTCGCCTCCCAAGGCTGCCGCTGGCCCTGCCGCCGACGTCTCCGCTGGCTCCCCCTGCCCGCCGCCTCGGCCAGACGGCGCTGCTGCCGTTGGCCGCCCGCCCGGCTCGGCCGGCCCTCCGACTGGCCTCTTCTCCGGGCGAGGCTCGGTACACCTCGATCCGCACCGAGCCGGATCCGGATCTGAGACTAGGGTTGACTTCTTTCTCACCCGAAATCCACTAAGTCATTTTTTACTGTCAGTAATTTGTTGCATGTTCATCGCACCATAACTCTGCACCCGTGGCTCCGTTTTGGGCGTGTAGCATACCGAATTGTTCGCCCCAACGAGTACATCATTTTATCTCATTGCATCATTTTCTTTTGAGCTCATTTTGGTGCCCGAAATGCTGTTGGAAGAGGGCTATGTGATGTTAGTTTCAGATTCTTATCAGAACATGCACTTTTGTCATTTTTGCCATGATTGATGTGTGCATCTTATGAACTTGAGCCCTACATGTGTTTTGAACTATGCCATGCCATCTTTACATGGGTGTATGCCATGTATTTTTGTGATCTCTGTGGTGACTAGCACAAGCATGCAAACTAGGCTTCGTGGATGTTGCTGATTTCAGCCCTGCTCGCTTCTTATTTTTATGCCATGTAAACTTGATGTTACATAGATATCCATGCATATTTTGAGATACTTCAGTAAGGATGTTTTGAACATGTGGTTATGCTCTATCCAGTCATGCCCCTGTTTGCAATTATGGAGTAGTCTAGCATGTCATTTTCTTGCTCTACTTTTGCTATAAAATGTTTCCCATAGTATTGTTTACATGATATTCAATTTTGACAAGGTTGTCAGAGTTGATCCTTGCATGCTATGATCTTGTTCTTGCCATGTTTAGTTTCATAAACATGTATTCTTGCTGGTGCTATGATTGTCTTGTAATGAAATGACTTGTGGTGAGTGAATCGAGCTCGCAAAGATGCCTTCATAATTCACAATGCCATGCCCCGCTTGTTTAATCATAACTAAACTTGCTATGTTTACATGCATGCCATCATTTCTTCCGATACTTTTTGCCTCATGGTTAGTAAGGGACTTTTGTTCCATGCTTTGAGTAGAATCATGTCATGCCTTGCTTTGCTATTATAAGTTGCTGTAGCATGTTGATTCCTTGATCCAACATTGCTACCCGATGCTGTTTATGTCAAACCCGATATCTTTCAGACTTTTCCCATGCTTGTTTGAACCTGTTATGTTGTGATTTAGCCGTAGCTCAGTTGTTCCTCTTTGTCAAGCATCTCCTCGTAGATCAGTTCCATATGCTTTGTTTTTATCTTGGGGTGCAGTAGCATAGTTTCTGTTGCATGCTAAGTAGCATCATGCCGTTAATCGCAGATTTGTGTCATTCTTGTTTTGCTTGCCATTTGCAAACCGTGCATCCGATTCCGGTGATCTTTATATCGATCTCAACCGAAATCATCTCATCTTTCCAGCGGCATACTTGGTTTGCCAAGTTGATGCCTTGTTCACCATTTTCCCTTCCGGAGCCCGCATTTGCATTGCATATCACATCTCGTGATATCATGTCATGTATTGCATCATGTTGCTTGTGCATTGCTCCATGTTTGATTGTGGTTCCATTTCTTGTGTTCTTGCTTTGGGTAGAGCCGGAGACGAAGTACGCACGAGGAACCTGTTGAGAACGCTTACGAGGATCAAGCCTTCGACAACTCGAGAACCTTGCAGCAAGATGACCATACCTTCGATATCACTTCTATATTTGCTTTGCTAGTTGCTCGCCTATCGCTATTTTAGCTCTACCTGCCCTTGTTTATCATGCCTCCCATATTGCCATGTCAAGCCTCTAACCACCCTTTCCTAGCAAACCGTTGTTTGGCTATGTCACCGCTTTTGCTTAGCCCCTCTTATAGCGCTGTTAGTTGCAGTGAAGATGAAGTTTGTTCCTTGTTGGAACATGGATATTTTGGGATATCAAAATATCTCTTGTTTAATTAATGCACCTTATATACTTGGTAAAGGGTGGAAGGCTCGGCCTTATGCCCGGTGTCTTGTTCCACTCTTGCCGCCCTAGTTTCCGCCATACCGTGTTATGTTCCTTGATTTTGCATTCTTACGCGGTTGGGTGATTTATGGGACCCCTTGACAGCATGCTGAATAAACTCTCCAAAGAATGCCCAACCTTGGTTTTACCATTTGCCACCTAAGCCTTTTTTCCCTTGTTTTCACGAGCCCGAGGGTCATCTTTATTTACCCCCGGCCGCTGTTCGTCGTGAGTGTTGGCCCAACTCGTCACCGCCGGTGGCCACCCGGGCAACTCGAATGGTCTATCGAAGTTTGGACAATCCGTGTGCCTCGAGAACGAGATATGTGCAGCTCCTATCGGGATTTGTCGGCACATTCGGGAGGCTTTGCTGGTCCTGTTTACCATTGTTGAAATGTCTTATAACCGGATTCCGAGGTTGATCGGGTCTTCCGGAGAAGGTATATGCTTCGCCGACCGTGAGAGCTTATGATGGGCTTGTTGGGACACCCTCGTAGGGTATATTATCTTCAAAGCCGTGCCTACTGTTATGAGGCGATGGGAATTTGTTAATGTCTGGTTGTAGATAACTTGACACTTGACTTCATTAAAATGCATCAACCGTGGTGTGTAGCCGTGATGGTCTCTTCTCGGCGGAGTCCGTGAAGTGAACACGGTTTGAGTTATGTATGTACGTAAGTAGTTTCGGATCACTTCTAGCTTCTCGCCCGACGCGCTTGCTTCTTCTCGCCTCACTTGCTATTGTTAGCCACAATATATGCTTAGTGCTTGCTGCAGCTCCACCATATTACCCCTTTTCCTACCTACAAGCTTAAATAGTCTTGATCTCGCTGGTGTGAGATTGCCGAGTCCCCGTGGTTCACATGATTCTACTAAAACAGATGCAGTACTGGTGATACTAGCGCAAGTGGCTAATCGAGCTCAAGTGGGAGTTTTACGAGGACCATGGTCGTTACTATGTTTCGCTTCAGATGATCAAGAGCAGAGCTCAAATGGGACGATCGGGATCTAGCATTTGCGTTGTCTTCTTTTATATTTGGATTTGACCATAGTCGGTCTATAAGTGTATTTTGGATGATGTATGAACTTATTCATGTATTGTGTGAAGTGGCTATTGCAAGCTGAACTCTCTTTATCCCATTCTTGTTCATTACATGGGATTGTGTGAAGATGACCTTCTTATGTAAAAAACCACCATGCGGTTATGCTTCTAAGACGGCTTCGACACGGGAGATATAGCCGCATCGTGGGTGTTAT
Organism: Aegilops speltoides; assembly: GCA_021437245.1. Lineage (NCBI taxonomy): Eukaryota > Viridiplantae > Streptophyta > Magnoliopsida > Poales > Poaceae > Aegilops > Aegilops speltoides. The sequence goes on along the minus strand of JAHHZJ010005926.1, from coordinate 10,845 downwards.
AAGTGTTGGGGAACGAGTAATTTCAAAAAATTCCTACACACACGCAAGATCATGGTGATGGCATAGCAACGAGAGGGGAGAGGTTTGTCCACGCACTGTGAGACCGTAAGCGGAAGCGTTAGCACAATGCGGTTGATGTAGTCGACGCCTTCACGATCCGACCGATCCAAGCACCAAACGATGGAGCCTCCGAGTTCAGCACACGCTCAGCCGATGACGATCTCCGCCCTCCGATCCAAAGAAAGGTTCAAATGAGTTCCACAAGATGACGCTGCAGACGATGATGATGTTCTATCGACGCGAAGGCTTCGCTTAAACTCCGCGATGATATGACCGAGGTGGAATATGGTGGAAGGGGCACCGCGACACGGCTAAGGAACGATCCAGAGATCAACTTGTGTGTCTATGGGGTGCCCCGCCTCAGATATAAAGGAGGGAGGGAGGAGGGGCCGCCTAAGGGGAGGCGCGCCTAGGAGGGGGAAACCTACATCTAGAGGTTTTCCTCCTTTTCCTAATCCACTAAGGAGGGGGGAAGGAGTAGGAGAGAGGAAGCAGGGGCGCCGCCTCTTCCTTGTCCTATTCGACTCAAGGGGGGGCGCCACTTGCCCCGGCCGGCCCCTCTTTTCTCCAATAGAGCCCATCAAGGCCCATTACTTCCGGGGGGGGTTCCAGAACCTCCCAGATCTTGCTTTTCTCCGAACTCCTTAACCTTCCTGTCCGAATATAGTAGTCCAATATATCAATCTTTATGTCTCGACCATTCCGAGACTCCTCGCCATGTCTCGTGATCACATCCGGACTCAACAAACTTCGCGTACATCAAAACTTATAAACTCATAATAAAACCGCATCAAACGTTAAGCGTATGGATCTTATGGGTTCGAGAACTATGTAGACATGACCTAAAACCATTCTCGGTCAATAACCAATAGCGGACCTGATGCCCATATTGGTTCCTACATATTCTACTTAAGATCTTTATCGGTCAAACCGCGATAACAACATACTTTGTTCCCTTTGTCATCGGTATATGCTTGCCCGAGATTTGATCGCTTCGGTATCCAATACCTAGTTCAATCTGGCTATCGGCAAGTCTCTTTACTCGCTCCGAATACATCATCTCATAACTAACTCATTAGTTACATGCTTGCAAGGCTTAGGTGATGAGTATTACCGAGAGGCCCAGAGATACCTCTCCGACAATCGGAGTGACAAATCCTAATCTCAATTATGCCAACCCAACATGTACCTTCGGAAACACCAGAGAGCACCTTTATAATCACCCGCTTATGCTAGACGCTTGGTAGCACACAAAGTGTTCTTCCTAAAACAGGAGTTGCACAACTCTCAGTTGTAGGAACTTTGTATAAGTCATGAAGAAAGCAATAGCAGATACTAAACAATCAAGTGCTAGGCTAACAGTATCGGTTATGTCAATCACATCATTCTCCTAATGATGTGATCCCATTAATCAAATGACAACACATGTCTATGGTCGAAACATAACCATCTTTGATTAATGAGCTAGTCAAGTAGAGGCATACTAGGTACTATGTGTTTGTCTATGTATTCACACATGTATCATGTTTCCGGTTAATACAATTCTAGCATGAATAATAAACATTTATCATGATATGAGGAAATAAATAATAACTTTATTATTGCCTCTAGGGCATATTTCCTTCAGCCTCCCACTTGCACTAGAGTCAACAATCTAGATTACATAGTAATGATTCTAACACCCATGGAGTCTTGGTGCGATCATGTTTTGCTCGTGAGAGAGGCTTAGTCAATGGGTCTCGCAACATCATTCGTGATCTCAGGGATGTATCTTGCAAATCTCTATGTCTCCCACTTGACTTGGTCCTAATGGAATTGAAGCGCCCTTGATGTGCTTGGTCCTCTTGTGAAATCTGATTCCTTTGCCAAGGCAATTGCACCAAGATTGTCACAGAAGATCTTCATTGGTCCCGGCGCACTAGGTATGACACCTAGATCGGAAATGAACTCCTTCATCCAGATTCTTCATTCGCGCTTCGTATGCAGCTATGTACTACGCTCACATGCGATCCCGCCACGACGCTTTGTTTAGAATCGCACCAACTTACAGCCCCACCATTTAATAAAAACACGATCCGGTTTATGATTTAGAATCGTCTGGATCAGCATGTCAAGCTTGCATCGACGTAACCATTTACGACTAGCTCTTTGTCACCTCCATATACGAGAAACATATCCTTGGTCCTTTTCGTATTTCAGATGTTCTTGACCGCTGTCCAAAGGATCCACCTCGGATTACTTTTGGTACCTTCCTCGCCAAACTTATTGCTAAGCATACGCCGTGTCGTACAAAAGATTGCATACATGATAGAGCCTATGGTGAAGCATAGGAACATTTTTCATTTTCTCTATCTTCTCGCTGTGGTCGGGCATTGAGTTTGACTCAACTTCACACTTTGTAGCACGTGCAAGAATCCTTTCTTTTGCCCGATCCATTTTGAACTTTTTCAAAATTTTGTCAAGGTATGTACTTTGTGAAAGTCCTATTAAGCCGCCTTGATCTATCTCTATAGATCTTGATGCCCAATATGTAAGCAGCTTCCCGAGGTCTTTCATTGAAATTTTTTATTCAAGTATCCCTTTATGCTATCCAGAAATTCTATATCATTTCCAATTAATAATATGTCATCAACATATAAAACTAGAAACGCCACAGAGCTCCCACTCACTTTCTTGTAAATACAGGCTTCTCCAAAAGTTTGTATAAACCATATGCTTTGATCACACTATCAAAGCGCTTATTCCAACTCCGAGATGCTTGCACCACCATAAATGGAACGCCTGAGCTTGCACACTTTGTCAAGACCTTTTGGATCAACAAAACCTTCCGGCTGCATCATATACAACTCTTCTTCTAGAAATCCATTCAAGAATACAGTCTTGACATCCATTTGCCAAATTTCATAATCATGAAATGCAGCAATAGCCAACATGATTCGGACAGATTTAAGCATCGCTACGGTGAGAAAGTCTCATCGAGTCAACCCCTTGAACTTGTCGAAAACCTTTGAAAGTGCAACTAATCCCCGGTGGTTTTGGTAATTAATAACAACATATATGTCATTGAACTAATGGTTACTTGAGAATCATTTCAGAGTTCAAGATATGGGTATGGCAAGGACTCAAGAAGTGGACCTCAAAATGCTAAGGCAAGCATTGGCAAAAGCTCAAGACTCCATTTTTGGTTTAGTGATCCAAGATCACATTGAGTCCATAGGAAAAGCCAATACTATTAAAAGGATGAGGTTATGATGATGATCCGTCTGCCAAGTGCTTAGTGATACATCTCCTAGACTATCAAGAACTTTCACCGCCATATACACTCATAAGTAGTCTCGGTCCCACCGATATTCCAAACTCACCACACCGAGATGAACCACCTCAGCCATAAGCCAAACCCTAGCAAACTCGGATTTTCCGATTCCAACTGGTCTCACCAAAAATGAGTTGCCAAGCTTCAGAATCCTTCGTCATCAAATCGTGTCACCGAGATGATGAAGTCGGTCCCACCAAATTGGCATGCTCTTGTCATTGCGCTAATCGGACTCACCGAGATTGTATTCTCGGTCCCACTCGAAAATCCCAACGCTCACATTATTTGAACTTTCGGTCTCACCGAGTTGTCAACTTCGGTCTCACCGAGATTGCTCAAATGTGTGTAACGGTTGATTTTGTGTGGAGGCTATTTATACCCCTCCACCCCTCTTCATTCGCTGAGAGAGCCATCGAAAGAACTACCACTCCTACCTTACATTTCTCGAGAAGAGAACTACCTACCCTTGTGTTGAGACTGTTGTCTGACTCCCACCATATGAAGCTTGATCTCTAGCCTTCCCAAGTTGCTTTCCACTCAATCCTTTCTTCCACCACAGCCAAATCAGTGAGGAGAGTTGAGTGTTGGGGAGATTATCATTTGAAGCACAAGAGCAAGGAGTTCATCATCATCTACAACATCTATTACCTTGGAGGGTGGTGCTTCTAGATTGGTTAGGTGTCGCTGGGGAGCCTCCACGAGATGTGGAGTTGAACCAAGAAGTTTGTAAGGGCAAGGAGATCGCCTACTTCGTGAAGATCTACCCCGAGTAAGGCTAGCCTCCGTGCATAGGCCATGATGGAATAGACAAGGTTGCTTCTTCGTGGACCCTTCATGGGTGGAGCCTCCGTGGACTCTCGCAGCTGCTATCCTCCGTGGGTTGAAGTCTCCATCAACGGAAGTACGATAGCACCACCTATCGGAACCACGAGAAAAATCACCGCTGCTCCAAAATTGCGCTTGTTTTCTCCACCTCTCTTTACTACATGTGCAATTTACTTTCCGCGCCTATACTCTAGAATTGCATGTGTAGGGTGATACTTGACTTGATCATAATTGTGAATCGCCAAAACTGTTCTTTATCAAAAGGCAGAATTTTTATATTGTCAAGTAGTCTAATCACCCCTCTAGACATACTTTCGATCCTACAAGTGGTATCGAGCTTTGGTCTCCATTGTATTGGTTTCATTGCATTGACTCCATAAGCTTGGTTTCACAACCTAGGAGAGTATGGCGCCTAGTGAGGGTAATTTTCAGAGAGGTCCTTACTTTGATGGTACAAATTTTGCTAGTTGGAAGCATAAAATGAAAATGCATATTCTTGGTCATAACCCAGCCGATGGGGCATTATTTGTGTTGGTATGCAAGGTGAATTCTTCGAGGAAGGAAAGTTCCGGATCGCTGGGTTACAACGGAAGAATTATGGATGTTGCAAAACAATGCTCAAGCTTGTGACATTCTCTTCAATGCCTTGTGTCCCGAGGAGTTCAACAAAATCAGCCGCCTTGAGAATGCAAAAGAGATTTGGGATACTTTGGTTGAAATGCACGAAGGTACCAAGTCCGTGAAGGAATCAAAGCTAGATGTTCTTCAAGGTCAACTTGACAAGTTCAAGATGAAGGATGGTGAAGGAGTCGCTGAAATGTACTCTAGGCTTGCTCTCATCACAAATGAGATTGGCGCTTAGGAAGCTAAGAAATGACCGATCGATTCATCATCAAGAAGATTCTCAGAGCTTTGGATGGAAAGTATGACACCGCGTGCACTTTGATCCAAATGATGCCAAACTACAAGAATCTCAAGCCAACCAAGTCATTGGAAGAATTGTTGCTCATGAGATGACACTTAAGGATAAGGAAGAGCTTCACAACAAGTCAAGTGGTGCTATAAAGCTACAAGTGATGCTCCCACAACCTCAAGTGACAAGTTAGTTTCCAATGAAGAGATAAGCCTAATGGTCAAGAACTTCAACAAATTCTACAAGAATAGAGGCAAAGAGAGAAGCTCAAAGTCTAGATCATAGGATGAAAAGAGATCTTCTAGTCGTGATCGAATCGCACAATTGTGGAAGACCTGACACTACTCAAATGAGTGTATGGCTCCCCACAGAGAAGAGAATAATCTCCAAGAAGAAGAAGCTCAAGAGATGAGTCACCCGAAAGAGAGAAGGAGTAGAGATGATCGTTATGAACGAAGACCTCTCTCGGAGAAGCAAGGATTCGAGAGGAAAGACAAGTCATCAAGGAGCTACACAAGAAGAAAACATCAAGCTCATGTAGTGAATGGGTCTCCGCATCCCGACCACAATCAATCCGGGAAGCTATCACTCCAACTCCGACTACGAATTCAAGATGAAGGTGTCACCGGTCTTGCTCTTCGTGATCCTCCAACTCCAACTCCTTACTTACTTATTTGATTCACCAAATGAGGGAATTGGAAGATGCTTCATGACTAAACACTCTTAAGTTAGCTCATGAAACAACTCAAGAAGATCATAGAGAGCTCCTAAGATCTCATGAGAAGCTACGCCTCGAGAAGCTCACTCTAGAGCAAGAACATGAGTTTCTAAAAGCAATCAATGACGATCTTCAAAGAAGAGTTCTTCATATCTTGCCAAACGACTTCTCTTGTCTAATTTCTTGCCACCCATTAAGACTAAGCATGACAAGCATAAGAAAATTCTTCTCTAGTAGTAACAATAACCATGCTAAATCCAATGTTGTTGCTTCTAGTAGTTCTCTTGATTCCACTAACAATGTTCCAAGCCAAGTTACACTTGAGCAAGAAAATAGCTTATTGAAAGGGATCATAGAGAAAGGTGTCTACAAGAGCCTTGCCAAAAGCAAGAACTTTGAGGAAATTGTTCGCAAGCAAGGAAGGCACCTAAGAATCAAGGAATTGGTTTTGAGCGAAAGTTCAACGCCGAAGGTGTTGATGGGAAGAAGGTCGATATCCTACTCCAGCTTTGTTCCTCAAAAGGAGAAGTATGATCCTACTTCTTCCAATGTGGAACAAGCTCAAGATGACCTTCCACCACAAGACCACAAGCTAAAAGGCAAGGACAAGCTTCAAGAGGAGATTGATGCATTTATTGAAGCACCTCAAGCCATGGTCAAGTGGGTTCCCAAGGAAACGCCAAGTTCTACTTCGCCAAGCTCAACTATAACCCCAAGGATTCCCATCAAGATGATGTGGATCCCAAGAAGAAGAACTAGAAAGTTCTTGAGGGTGACTCACCAACATACTTCACTCACATTCATTTTGGCAAAACTTGTGCAATCAACTTCCACATTGTGCACTAGTTCATGGAGTCACAAACCTCTTGTTGGTAAGTCAAGGGACAAGGTAATCATTGCTTTCATGGACATCATCTATTGTGAACTTCAATCTATGTCCATGGATATCCTTGTTTGTTCCTTGTGGGACTAACCCATGTAGGTATTGAAAGTGCCCGAATCCAAAGGATAGCTCCCAACTCTTGATGATCTCCATCAACATTGAGCATCCACATCTTCAACATCTACATGAAGTCTTCTACGACAACCCAAGGTTAGTTTGACCTTTAAAAGGGTTCTCACATCTAGGGGAGCTTTGTTTAAAAATTGAGCTAAAGCATCTTCAAATGATGTGAACACATCAATGTTTTATGTAAAAGTGGTAACCCCACTTGTGTTTAAACGATGAGTATGACCTATGATCAAATGTTCTCATTTGGTTCCTAAGTCAATATACTCATATAAAGATGACCTAATCATCGACAAATTGTGTGTTAGTGGCTAGAATTTTGGTTGTGCATGTTTGACACATATTTCATTTGCTATCTTATTGTGTGAGCATGTTGGATGCATGATTTTATCCATTCAAGGACATCCATTTGTTGTTTTGGTCGTTTTGATTTTTCTGACCAAAAGGATGGACAAGAATGCCTAAGTACCTCCCCTAGCTATCTATGCTTTCTTGTCTCAAATTCTATTCATGCTTACATCACAAACTTTGAACAAGTCATTTTCGACCCTCCGAGTGAAGAGCACTTGAGCCACCGATCCGTCAAGGGCTAATTTCCAAAACCTTCTAATTGATTTCGGCTCGCACTAACTCACTTAAACTCGGTCAAACCGAAAGCATTTAGATCGATCTAGGTTTTCATCTCGATGAAACCGAAGTTGTGATTTTCGGCGTGATCGGTGCATAATCGCTTAGCAGTTATCCATCTTGCCACCGAAGTTTTACAACTCGTCCCACCGACAGCAAGGGGTATATATATCCGAGGGCCGCTGCTGATTTCTCCTTCAAACGCTTTCGCCCCACACCCCTTGCCGCCGCTTGGTCTCGGATCGCCGCTGTCGCCAGCCTGTGCGCTCGCCAGTCTCCGTCATTGTCAACGGACATCTCCTCCGTGTTGCAATACATCAGAGAAAAACTCCACCAAGTTAGGTGAGTTTTGATCCCACTCGGCTCCCATCTCCGATTCAATGCACGCTTGATTGCCTAGAATCTTGCCACAATTGAAATCTTCCTGACACCAGATTAGTTCGCTTTGGACTAAATTCGAGTAAAAGTTTTAGGGTTAGGTTTCCGCCGAACATATCTCGGTGAGACCGATTTTATAGTTTCGATGACCGACGGCCTATGGCTATCAGACCGACTCCTTCGTCCAACCGAAGCAGTAAATCGGTGACCGAAATGAAAATTCTGTGAAACCCTAGTGTTTTCGGCAGATCAAACCCACTTCGTCAAACCGAAGTGGTGTGAAAGTCTCTGCTTAACACTTCGGATTCACCAATTTTAAACTCGGTCCGACCAAATGTCTTCGTGAAAACCTAATACTAGAATTTGAACTCATTTTGTTTGCAAAACTTCGCAGTTTGTGATGACTCTTCTTCCGCTTACACCTTATCTATTCACAAAGTTGTCACCATGTCGATGCCAAAGGATGTTGTAACAGTCGAGACACCCATTGCGTATATTTCCAGAGGCAGCACTAGTCCCGATCCTACCAGCTCATCCGATGATGGTGAGAGGAGTACACAAATTGATTGCCTCGCAGCCACCAGAGCCGTAAAGAAGAGGAACTCAGATGATGAGGACTCAGATTTTGTTGTTGAGGAAGAGGTGACCTCAAAGCCTAAGAGGAAGGTTGTTGCCAAAGAGCAACAAGGTCAACAAACTAAGAAGGGCACCAGCAAAGTCAAGCAAGTCAATCGCTGCCAAGAAGTTGAATTTGGGAGAGGCAATCGCAAGCAAGGTGAAGAAAAACTCCAAGAGAAAGAGGATAGTGCATGATGCAAAGAAGAGAGGATGAGGATGAGGAAGCACCCCAGCCTCCTCCTCAGGCCAAAGTTCATGGGTGATGCCATTAAGGCCGGAGCCACATCAAAGCCTGCCAACTGCCCAGCTAAGGAAGCTCCAAAGAAAGCCCGCTGCCAAGCCCAAGAAGACCGCTGTAAACATTCCAATATTCGAAGAAGAACAAGGATGATGTGCCACCAGTCAGTGTCATGATGAAGGACCAGCTTTTGCGTAAACTTCGCCCAAAACGCCACTACATAATGATGCTCATCCTCAAGCCGAGGATATGAAGGCAAGGAAAGATAGAGGTCTCTGTGCTATGGAGACAAGCTCACCCATATGCCGTGAGGAGAAGAACCTGCTGAGATCCCAGATTTCACACCGAGAGCAGCAGGACTTCTATGAGACCGCGGTCGATGGACAAGAAGCCCATAGTCGCAGCACACAAGATATGTTGATCGAAGTACATTGACAATAAGAGCACAGAGATTTCTTTCCACATGTGCATGAAAGTTTTACCGCATGTGGTGTTGCAGACTTTGTAGGTCGAAATTGACCAGGTTGGAACGATGAGATGATAATGCAATTCTATGCCACAGCTCACTTCTACCCCGATGGAAAGATTGTGGATGACCAAGGTCAAAGATTTTCTTCTTCTGTTGAAGAATGGGCAGAAATTCAATGCTCCAAAGGCAACGAGACGATGATATTGATGTATATGGAATTCCAAAGAAGAATCATGAATCCATGAAGAACATGTACAAAGAGGTTCCAAAGAAAGGATTTGGGAATCTGGAAGCTCGCCCACCATTATCTCCAGCAAAGCTTACCTACCACTAATACTATTTGAGGCATACCTTGATGCCCAAGTTCTGAGATCATCGCATGATCGAGGATACTCTATCAACATGCTGCATATACTTGATGAGAAAGCACCTTCAAGGTGATGGACTTGATGGTAGAAACCATTAAGAGGACTGCGCACCGACCGTAAAAGGTCATGTGGATTTCCCCAGCAGATTCAGATGCTTATCAATGCCAAGTTTGGCACGGGCACATTCTTGTTGGATAGAGAACATTTACCGCAGCCAGAGCATGAAGACAATGTTGTTGTGATGAATGAGGAGGATCCGACATCCGTTGAAGGTCAAGCCAAGATCGGTTGCTAAGAAAGCCAAAGTCGACAAGGAAGCAGAAGCAGGCAGCAGCTAAACCAAAGAGTTTTGAGAGCGATTCTTGAAGCTACCCAAAGGATTGAACAACGCTCGCAAGACATTGCACAGCCTCAGAGAGCTTAGATAGGATAGTTGACGAGAAGATCTACGCCCGGATGTGAAGCCGATCAAGTGCAAGTGACCGCCAACAAGCTTGAGGCGATATTGAGGAAGCAAAGGGAGAAGGAAGATTATGCGTGAGATGCAGGATGACTTAGTCCAGATGCTTATCAATAGATCGCCCGTTCCCACAGACCTCGATCACCGCTATTCCAAGGATCGACACTGTGACTCACAGCCCAAAGACTCTCCCACAGCCTCCAAAGAAGCATTACTCCTACTCCAGCTCCAGCCCAGTGGACTACTCCCTCCAAAGAGACATCACCAAGTCTTCGCCGATGCCGCCATATCCACTCCGACATCAACCCTGACGGAGCCGCCAAAGAGTCCCCAAGGACGCTTAGCTCTATGTTTTTCGAACTTTTTGGTAACTTGTTGCCAAAGGGGGAGAAATTGTATAGATCATAGGACTTCGAGAGAGAGAGTGCTGTTGTCGCTTTTGCTTCTTTCGTTTTTTTGTGTTTCTTTGAGATACTTTTGTTTTTCGAGACATTCAAGGTGTTTGATAATTCGCTTGATTCTACCTTAATGAGTGCTTGGTCGCATTATGCTTTAATGTGTGCTTAATGCTTATCATATGCCATTCCTATCTTGTATGACCATTTACTCATGTCTTGGTGATTGGGTGCATGCTGTTCATTCTTATCATTTTGTGCGCCCACCAAGATGTATGTGACATGGAAGAGTGACCCATGATCCTAATCGATTGTGCATTTGCATTCAAACGCAAATCTTAAATAATGCACAAATTTAGGGGAGCTCTTTCTTATCACATACTTCTCAAAGCTTATTTATATTATTCATTGATTATATACTTTGTCGAAGTTGATCTATATGTTGTCATCAATT